>NW_026844017.1:4606311-4650681 GCF_029531705.1 Pantherophis guttatus
TCCTCCTCCTCCTCCTCCTCCTCCTCCTCCTCCTCCTCCTCCTCCTCCTCCTCCTCCTCCTCCTCCTCCTCCTCCTCCTTCTCCTTCTCCTATATCTAGATCAAACTGTAAACTACCAGAATGAAGCTATCTTCTTGGCCAAAAATAACACACTGTTGGTACATGTTTTTGGTAGTAGCCGACATACCAGCAGATGGGCCAGGCTCTGTGTCTCTCCACATTCACACAGCCTCTTATTATTCACTAATAGCCTCCACCTGAGCATATTTTTACATTTAGGGCCTCCAAGTTGTATAAGGAAGGTCAGACTCTTCAGCCATATTCAATGGGCTCCTTCCGCCATCTTTTATGTAGCTTCCTTGACAGGTGTGCAAATTTAGAGTTGTTGGACTACAAGATGGGTGGCATATGTTAGATAGATAGATAGATAGATAGATAGATAGATAGATAGATAGATAGTGATAGATAGATAGATAGATAGATGATAGATAGATAGATAGATAGATAGATAGATAGATAGATGATAGATAGATAGATAGATAGATAGATAGATAGATAGATAGATAGAATGATAGATAGATAGATAGATAGATAGATAGATAGATAGATAGATGAGAGGAAGTGGGGGAGAGAGGCTTGATAGATGCTGTAGATAATTGAAGCTGAAGATCTATTTGTAAGGTCCATTAGAGAAAGAGTTTGAAGGATTTTTTTTTCTTTTTCAGAGTGCTCAGACCAGCCTTTCAATAGCATTGCATTTATTTCAAATTTAATAACAAAAGAAAAGGGAGAAAAAAAAGAGCAGAGGACAATAGTTTTCCCCCCCCTAACAGAAGCACATCTCTAGGAGTTCATTTCACCTTTCAACCAGCGCCAGCCTCCAATTTATTACAAACTTCATTATAAATAATAAAACATATAATGAGGAACAAAGGACCGGCCGGCTTGCTTGGGAGAGGCGGTGAGTATGACATGTCATATTTCAAACGAAGATCATATTTGCTTTCTTGGTTCCCTTTAATAAGAGATCTTGAATAGAGTTTCATTTGTTATTGCTGGTCATTGGACACTGAGATTCTTTAGTTGAAAAGATTTTTTTATTTAGGTTAAAGAAGAAAAAAAAACCCACAGTTATAGCCATTATGTTGTAGGAGGCATTGGTGTAGTCGGGGGTGAACTATAGACCTTCTTTTCATGTTTTCCCCTTGTTATTTCTATTTCCAAACCTTTATTCTGATCACCTCCATTAGTCTTTTTCTATCTCCTTGTTCAATTTGGTATGAGTTTCCATGCATCTGAATGTAGGCCTCTCCAAAATATTCCGGAAGTATTATTAGACTCTAAAAGTATCTAAAGTCAAGTCAGTGAAGGAAAGACAATGCGCCATTTGAAACAATTATGCGGGAGAATCAACAATTCGGAGGACATTTCCATATTCACATAAACAGCATTAGCGCTTAGACTTATATACCGCTTCACAGTGCTTTTAAAGCCCTCTCTAAGCGGTTTACAGAGTCAGCATCTTGCCCCCAAAACAATCTGGCTCCTCATTTTACCGATCTCGGAAGGATGGAAGGCTGAGTCAACTTTGAGCCGGTCAGGATGGAAGGAATCGAACTGTGGGCAGTGGGCAGAGTTAGCCTGCAATACTGCATTCTAACCACTGCGCCACCACGTGAAAGGACTTGTTATTCTCTACAGAAAATATCTGTAGCTCAGGATTAAGCTGTGGAGTGTCTTGGTGCTCTCTTGAGTTTGGTTCTTTGCTTTCAGATGTTTCATTACCTAACTAGCCATACCCTTACTTGGATTCGAGCTTGGGATGCCTGCATATTAGGCAGTTGTATTAACCTCTGAGCCACAAGTTCTCCTCCCTTTATCAGCTTGAGCCAGGGGAGAGATGAAGTGTTTAACTTAACCTTAATCTTTCCCCTGGCTCAAGATGATAAAGGGAGGAGAACTTGTGGCTCAGAGGTTAATACAACTGCCTAACATGCAGGCAGCCCAAGTTCAAATCCAAGTAAGGGTATGGCTAGCTGATGAGAGCTAAATAGCTTGAAATAGATCTATACAAGTCTCCCTTTATTTCTCTATCAGCGAAATATAAATTTGGTATAAAATGGTTTGTTGTGAATGTGACTGCTTGAGGGCTCCTGGATTGTAGCTGAAAGGCAAAAGGGATGCAGTACGCTCCTTCCCACATCCTGGGGTAGACCAGGTGTCTCGATAGAAAAACACTTACTCTCTCCTCTGGTTCAAGCTGATGAAGGGAGGAGAACTTGTGGCTCAAAGGCGAAAGGAAGCAGTATGCTCTTTCCCATTTTGGGGTAGACCAGGTGCTTCGATAGAAAAACACTATACACACACACATCTTTCTTCAGTGAATTTATTAAACATCACCTGGCTCGTTTTCAAGTTTATTTTTAAGCCAAATGGTTCTGCTTTGTGCATCAGCCTTCAAATGAGGGTTTCCCTTCTTAGACAATGAGTTTCTGTAGGTCTCTTTACAGGGAAGAAGTGTTTCTTTAAGGAAACAGATGACATTGAAGAATATCTCTTTGGTAAGCTAATAAGAAGCCAGCTCGTTAATTTGGGTAACAATTCCATTCAAGGAGAATAGAAAGAAAATGAAAATAATTCTTTAGAGATGACTTTTACTGAATAACACTACATGAAGTGTTGTGTCTGGTTTTCATATTAGTAAAGGCTAAATTATTGATTAGACACTTCATGCTAATCTCCGTTTTAAGCATTCCTAAGCAGTCTGATACGTTTATTGATCAGACTTAACTGATTATGTGCCTATATAGTCATCAACAATTATCAGCATCTTTACTACAGTGCATATAAATGTCTGACATTATGGATTAGGGTGTGTAAGCACTAATTGATACAGTTTACTTTTAATATGCTTGAGTCTTAGGATAGTTTTTAAGTTATTACAACAAAAGAGCCTTGGTAGTACAGTGGTTTAAGGCACCCTGTTATTAAGCTGGCTATTAAGACCAGCTGCCTGCAATTACTGCAGGGTTCGAATCTCGCCAAGGCTCAAGGTTGACTCAGCCTTCCATCCTTTCTAAGGTAGGTAAATTGAGGACCCAGTTGTGGGGGCAATAAGCTGACTTTGTATAAATATACAAAAGGATGAAGGCTATTGCTGAGCACATTGTAAGCCGCCCTGAGTCTTCGGCATATAAATCAAATTAAAAAAAAAAAGAATTGTTTCCTTCTCTTTCTCTTGGCTCCCATCGTTAAGGTGAAATAAAGTCAGGCAGATGCAATGATGCAATTTAGGGTTTCAAAAGTATAAGCTCATAAACACTTTGGCTAATGAATTATTGCTCTATTTTTAATCTGTTTATTTCTAATTTGGCTTAGGACCTGGTTATCTACAGGACCGCCTGCTACCACCAATAGCCTCCCACCGGCCAGTACCCTCCCATAGAGAGAGGCTCCTCCGGGTGCCGTCGGCCAAACAATGTCAACTGGCGGCCCCTAGGGGGAGAGCCTTCTCTGTGGGGGCACTTACGATCTGGAACGAGGTCCCCCCAGTGATACGGAGGATCCCGGATCTGCGCACCTTCTGTCGCGCACTTAAGACTTTCCTATTCCATCAAGCTGGCCTGGTCTAAATCTTCTCCCCTTTTTAAATGTAATTTTTTAAAATTTTTTAAATGTAAATTTTAATTTGTTTTAAATTATGGGGTATTTTAAATTCAGCCAAATTATTTAATTCATTTTTAATTCATTTTAAATTTTTTGTATTTATGTGATTTATCTCGTGGCTGTTCACCACCCTGAGTCCTTCGGGAGAAGGGCGGTATAGAAATTTAATAAAATAAAATAAAATAAAATAAATGCATAAGTCTGTACAGGAAACCCTCCACTTATGACCGGTTGTTTAAGAACCAATCAACGTTACAATGGACTTTTCAAAAAAGCAATTTATAGCCTACTCTTGAAGTTAGAGATTTCTAACTTCCTCTAACTCTCCCATGAAGTCATGTAATTGCATTTTGGGTGATTGAGAGTCAGTTCCCATTTATCAAACCAAAATAATAATAATAATAATAATAATAATAATAATAATAATAATAATAATAATAATAACAACAACAACAACAACAACAACAACAACAACAAGGATAATGGTTTTTTACTACATGTGTCCGTAATTTTTCTAACCTGTCAGAAAGGATGGGAAAAATTGTGGTTCTTTTCCAAAACTAATAAAGAAAAGATAGTGCTATCAATATTCTAGATTTAGGGTATGGAACTTCTGTTGGCTTAAGGGGCACAATGACCTTCACCACCCCTAAAAAGGAGCCCTAACCTATCATCATCCATTTGCTGAACACAAATTTGAGCTTCCTTTTGAAGACAATATTCAAAGACCATGTTAGGAAATGATTATTTGTCTAACTAGTTGGTCAGGCAATATATAAACCAACAATGTATGTTTGCAGTCAGAAAGGTATTATATTGCTTTAAGACTGTATTGCATCATCCTATATCCTGATTGGCTAAGCTCTGTAGCCAATGTACTTAAGGGAAGTCAGGATCATGGCTTGTGTGGACACTACACCATTTTACCTGCTTATTTGCTGTAACTCTCTACCTGATCTCTCTGCATGATCACTGTTTGATCATAGCTACATGTTGCTTTCTACTATTTATTGAATGTTTTGATATTGAACTTGTTCTTGTTTTGAAACTCAAGAAGAACTGTTTTATTGTGTATGACTACAACTGGTAAGAAGACTTTGTACTTGAAATATCCCTGGATTGATCTTTTAACTCTCAACTTATCTGTGCATGACTTGGATTGTTTTTGGACTTTGCTTTACTTTTTTCTAAAAGTAAAAGACTACAACAACTCAGTGTGTTTGTATGTTGACTGTGATTGTTTACAACCACTCCCAGTCGTTTTTCATGCGTTTACTCAAAGGGTACTCTGCTCAATAACCCACAACATCTGTTATGAGCCAAGAATATCCTTAACAGACCATCAGTTCTGAATGCAGTTATGACAACCAGTTTGTGTGTCTATGGAGATTCTCAATCATTTAGGTCATGGTTGTCCCAAAGGTGCTTTTTCTTTGTTTTTTCTTGAAGATATTTCACTTGTCATCCAAGAAGCTTTCTTCAGTTCTGACTAAATGGTAGAGAATAGAAAAAAATTGTATTCCCAGCAGTCATCTGGTTGTTAGCATTCTTTCTGAGAGTTGTTGAGGCTATCTGGAGGTTTACCTGTGCCCTCAGTGTCACGTGAATAGTGCAAATAGGTGTGGAACTTTCTTGAAACTGCTGAAAGGATTGAGTTGAATAGCCTTGCAACTTGAACCTTTTTGGAACTGCTGAAAGGACTGTGTTGAATAGTCCTCTCTCAACAGCAGGAGGGATACGATAGAAGATAGTGGTGTCATATTCCTCCCCCTCTGTTGAGAGAGGGCTGTTCAATCTTAATGTAGATACCCACTTTGACCCCTCTCTCAAACCTCTGTCTTTGACCCCTCTTTCAAAGCTCGCTGTCCAGAATGTGGACTTTGCTGTCTTCAAAACAGTGGCATTTATCTTTCAAATGTCATTAATTTCATATATTGCAGGAGGATTTTCAACCAACGCAATATACATGCATACTTTACACCCCAAATAAGGCAGAAGCTTGTCCACCCCATGAATAAAACACCCAGACCCAAACTGATCAATCTGATATGTGCAGTACAATGCAGTGAGACATGTAGAGATCTGTACATTGGAGAAACAAAACAACCACTTCACAAATGCATGGCACAACATAGAGAACAAGCCTAACAGGACAAGGTTCTGCAGTCCATCTGTATCCATCTGAAGCAAAATGTCTTCAAGAAAAAAACAAAGAAAGGCCAGATGCCTTTTGAAATAGCACCTTTGGGACAACCAATATCTATGTTTAGTTCCGACAGTCCTTCCAATTTGTGGAGTAACAAAATCTGGCTGCCATCTCAGTGTTTCACTTGCTTTTTAGGAAAACCTGAAGTGCTTTGAGGAAAAATTGGAAAGGGGATTAAAAACGACCCCTTTTCTTTTTAAAAACTTGTAAAGGGGAGGGAGATGAATTCCTTAGACTTCTCCATTTCCAGCACTTTGACAAGCCAACATTTATATGATTTGCTTCCTTTCCAGTACAATCTAAATCAGTGTGTGACTCACGATGTCAATACCGAAAAATAAGCGAGAGAGCGACATCAGAAATGCCTTCTTAATAATATTCCTCTGATGTTAGGATAAAGATTTATTCTTTTCAATGTTTGTCCTCCAAGAAGATCCGCTCTCTAATCAAAATCTTGATTTTTCACTTGCCTTTTCTTGTCTTCACTGGTGCTTGTCATTCAGCAGCTCTTTTTTTTTTTTAAAAAAAAGGTCTTCATTATCATAAAATAAAGACCTGCACTTATTAACTTTTGTGCTTTGGAAATAGCAGTGCTAATGGTCTACCAGCATGGATCCACTAAATTCCATTGATTTGCTGCTCTCTGGTGTATGCCTGCAAAGATAATGACTGGAAGTGCGTTTTCCTTTTCATATTTTTCCTACGACTCTTTTGAAGCGACCAGCAGATTACTGAAAAGAAAACAAATGTAATGTAATACCTACCTTTTACCAGAGATGAATAATGTTTGAATTGTGGGGAATAGGAAGTGCATTTTGATGGGGATGGCCACGGCGCCTGATTTAGCGAGGCGTTCAATCAAAACTCCATGCTGTTCGACACCAATCTTCTGCTCTATTGGAAAGACCAATCATTGTTCTGAAAGAAAGGAGCAGTCCCAAAATAAGGCACTCAAAAAAAAAAAAAAAATCCACAGCACCTTGACTGTCACTACTGATGATGGGATTGATGGGTGGCGATGGGTGGTAGAGCTGTAGGGTCTGATTAATGCTCATCTCAAAATCTAAGAGCTTCATCTTAAGGTGGCCCTTGCAATGCAGCAGCAAGGCTGATGGACTTTCACATTTGCTGAACACCATTGTGAGAAGAGATGGGCTTCACATACTGTAGCAACTGGTTGGCCCAGCACCTGAAATGTGAGTGGGTGCATGTGCACGCTTGCTTCGCTCATGCGTGCTGTCCACACATGTATGTGGTGTCACAAAACACGGCAATTCACTCGTGCCTGCCATCTGCACATGAGACCGGCATCGAAACCACAGCGATATAGGACAGGATTGTGGGTCGCCACTACCGGTTTGCCTGAACTAATCCAACTAGTCCAAACCGGTTTGCCCAAACTAGTCCAAACCAGCTGAAGACCACCTCTGATGGTGAGTTATACTTGGCACGCATCCAAGGGAATAATCAATAATAATCAATATTACCCAATGGTGCAATGAGCCAGCAGCAGCCAATCACCTTATAAAGTAACTATTGAAAAAAGGTACATCTAGCTCTTTATGAACATATGTGATTGGTACCATTTTGTTACAGCAATAACAATTGCTACCAACCTGCTTTCCATTGAGGACCTGTATACTGCACAAGTCAAAAAGAGGGCTGTGAAAATATTTACAGACCCCTCGCATCCTGGACATGAGCTGTTTCAACTCCTACCCTCAAAATGATACTATAGAGCACTGTAACTTGACACAAGAACAAGAACAACTAGACACAAGAACATTTTTCCCCAACGCCATCACTCTGCTAAACAAATAATTCCCTCAACACTGTCAAACTAGGTACTAAGTCTGCATTACTAATAATCTTGTCATCGTTCCCACCACCCATCTTCTTCCACTGACTGCATGACTGTTTCCCTGTATCCTTATGATTTATATTGATTGTTTCCTAGTATGATTTGATTGCTTATTTGTGCCCTATGACTATCATTAAGTGTTGTACCTTATGATTCTTGATGAATGTATCTTTTCTTTTATGTACACTGAGAGCGTATGCACCAAGACAAATTCCTTGTGTGTCCAATCACACTTGGCCAATACAACTATTCTATTCTATTCTATTCTATTCTATTCTATTCTATTCTATTCTATTCTATTCTATTCTATTCTATTCTATTCTATTCTATTCTTTCTTCTGTTCTGTTCTACTCAACTCTATTCTACTCTTATTCTGTTCTATTCTATTCTATTCTATTCTATTCTATTCTATTCTATTCTTCTGTCTGTTCTACTCTACTCTACTCTACTCTATTCTACTCTAATTCTATTCTGTTCTGTTCTGTTCTGTTCTATTCTATTCTATTCGATTCGATTCGATTCTATTCTATTCTTTCTGTTCTGTTCTGTTCTACTCAACTCTATTCTACTCTTATTCTGTTCTATTCTATTCTATTCTATTCTATTCTATTCTATTCTATTCTATTCTATTCTATTCTATTCTTTCTGTTCTGTTCTACTCTACTCTACTCTACTCTACCCTACTCTAATTCTATTCTGTTCTCTGTTCTGTTCTATTCTATTCGATTCGATTCGATTCGATTCGATTCGATTCGATTCTTAAAGCATTGCTGTAGAATTTTGGACCTGGTGTCTTTCCAACATGCCTCCTGTCCTGACCAGTCTCAGGACACTGGCTATGTCTAAAAGCAGCACATATTTATTTCAATCTATTTGAAGGTAGAACACATCCTGTTTTGTCCCATGGACCCCTTTTGCAACCCTGCAAAAAAGCTTTCTGGTCCTCTTACAGTGAACATTCTCACCTCGTTCAGTCCTTGGCTGTTATCGTTTTCCTGTTCCCCAAAGCCTTTCAACCTGGTTTTAGTACACGTTTTTAAGTCATTGTTCTAATTTTCTGTTTTACCTGTCCGAATTTAATTGGAAAATGCTTCAAGCATATCCTGTTGTTGTTGCTAGGAAAGCCGTACACAAATGAAAGAAAACATATAATGTTCTTTATAATTTTGAGGACGTTAAGATGTTTAAGATGCTTTTTGGGTGCTTTGGAAGTTATCAAAGATTGGAAAGTAGAAATGGTTATGCTTTGGAAATGCCACTCGTCTGTCTTTGAACTAAGCTATTTGAGACTTTAGTGTGACTGAATGCTTTATATAATGTGTGTATATACCAGAGGTGAAATCTAGCACTTCTGAAAAGTTCTGGAGAACCGTAGTGGAAATTTTGAACAGTTAGGAGAATGGGTAGCGGAAATTTTGAGTAGTTCGGAGAACCGGCAAATACCACACCTTTGGCTGGTACCCCAGAGTGGGGTTAAATGGGGATTTTGCAATATCCTTCCCCCAGGATTGGAGAGGGAATGAAGATTTTGCAGTATCCTTCCCCTGCCACGCCCACCAAGCCACACCTACCAAGCCACACCCACAGAACCTGTAGTAAAAAGATTTGGATTTCACCACTGGTACATACATTGTATGTGTGTGTCTGTGTGCATATGTCTGCATGTAGAATGAAAATTTGGAACTTTGGAAAATAGATCGCTTGCCAACTGATCAGGAATTAATACAAAAATTTATATATGCACAGAGATGGACAAACTAACACTAGAGTTACAGGATAAGGAAGACTCAAAATACTTCAAAATATGGAATAGCTGGTACCAGTGGATAAATCAGAGGAGGGGGAATGGTTAAAGATGAAATTCAGAAGAAATCAATATAATAAACAACTGCACTGTCAGAGAGATAGAAAAGGAAATAAGCCACTGTATGTATGTATATATGTATATATAATAATAGAAAGTAGTCAATAGATGAAGTTGAGTACTGTATATGTACTGAATATGTATATGTAATTTGTGTTTTTGATTAAGAGAAATTTGTTTGTTTTTCTTATATTTGTTTTAAATGTTTTTTTAAAATACGAATAAAGTTTGTTTTTAAAATTAAAAAAAAAGAAAAAAAAAAGAAAATCTACAAGTTTTCTCTAATTTCTGATGTCCTGACCACTACACAGTCTGAACCATAGGAGGAGGAAAAAGAAGTCAATTCTACTGCGGGAGTGACATCTCTAACTTTTGCTACAAAATGTTCCACTCATCCTTTTTCACAATAATTTCATTAAATTTATTAAGCTATAACATACAAAAGGCAGCACTGAGAAAACTCACTTGGGTTCTAGCCTGGTGTCTTAACTGCTAAACCAGGGGTGTCAAATTTGATTTCATTGAGGGCCGCATCAGGGTTGTGTTTGACCTTGGAGGGCCCGGTTGGGCATGGCCGGGGTGGGTGTGGCCAGCTCAATGTCACTTGTGTCGGGGATGCCTGTGGTGGCCCGAGCACTCTGCCAGCAAGAATGGGTTCCCTAGAATCTAGAATCCTGCATCCAGTTTTGGTCACCACACTATAAAAAAGATGTTGAGACTCTAGAAAGAGTGCAGAGAAGAGCAACCAGGAGGATTAGGGGACAGGAAGCTAAAACTTACCATGAACAGTTGCAGGAACTGGGCATGGCTAGTCTAGTGAAGAGAAGGACCAGGGGAAACATGATAGCAGTCTTCCAATATTTGAGGGGCTGCCACAGAGAGGAAGGGGTCAAGCTATTTCCCAAAGCACCTGAAGGCCAGGCAAGGAATAATGGATGTAAACTGATCAAGGAGAGATTCAACCTAGAAGTAAGGAGGAATGTTCTAGACAGTGAGAGCAATCAACCCATGGAACAGAAGTTGCCTTCTGAAGTTGTGGGAGCTTCATCACTGGAGGCTTCCAAGAAGAGACTGGATTGCCATCTGTCAGAAATGGTGTAGGGTCTCCTGACTGGGCAGGGGGTTGGACTACTAGATGACCTACAAGGTCACTTCCAACTCTGTTAATCTGTATCTGTAAGTCATCCCAAAACCAGCATGAAGACGAGCAGCTCAAGAAGTTCACAGATAGCCAAAAGTTTTGGGAACTGCTTTTATTTATAATGTAATGTCTAGCCCTTTTTGAAGTGCAGAGGTTTAGGAAGCCTGTTTTAATGCTGCCCTCCGTATTTCTGCAATAAAAATAAAGGATATGTGCAACCTTTCCCAATTCAGATAAAAGAAAGGAATAGGCTATGCTGCTATCATACAGCATACAGATAGCACTTGCCCAAATCTCTTTATGATTGCTTCCAGAAGCTTCGTACCAATATTAAATAGCATGGGGGAGATTGTGGTCTATCTTACTCTTTACTTATTGCATGAGATCAAGTCTCCAAAAAACTCTCTTGCCAGCTCTGTCTTTGTTATCAGAGTGAAACCCACAGAATATCCAAGTTTTTGTTTGAATACAGTAAACAAAGAAGAGGAAAAGGGAGGACAAGCATCAATATTAGTAACAAATAATACTCATTTGTGATACCGAACAAAAAAGATTAACTTGAAGTTATTGGAAAAGGAAGAGACTTCTATTCAGACTGAAGAACAACTACCATATTTTTCAGAGTATAAGAAATAGTGTTCCAGAGTTCCAGACTGTAAGACGCACCTATCTTTTTTGGTGAGGAAAACAAGAAAAAGAAATCTGCCTCTGCCTCCCAGCAATTTTGCCTCGTTGCAGCAAACAGCAAACAGCCTGCTTTACTTTCATTTTCGTTTTCAGCATAGCTTGATTAGCACAAGAAAAAAAAAAATCTGCTCCCAGCAATTTACCTCCTTGCAGCAAGCAGCAGAGGCCCGTACAGCAATAGGCCATGGCAATCTCTGCAGCCTGAAACAGCTGAGAGTCGGGAGGCTGATCCAATGGACAATCAACTTGTGCTAATTAGGCTGTGCTGAAGCTGAAATGGGATGTTTCTTCTTGCTGCTTGCTGCAAGGAGGTAAATTTTTGGGAGGCAGAGGCCAAAGGGGGCCAGTGGGTGGGCGGGGCTACATTTGGTGTATAAGATGCACCCAAATTTTCATCACCTTTTAGAGAGAAGAAAGGTGCGTTTTATAATCTGAAAAATACGGTAATAGTCCCAGTGTCTAACAACCAGTTCTTGTCATACAGAATATTGTGCGTGCATGATGGCTACGATTGAAGTGAAGCAACCTCTTATAACTGAGAATGCTATATCAGTCTTTCCTTATTCAGCTTTAGACAGTGAAAGGCTCCTGTCATTTCAGATGCAAATGATTGTTAATACACAGAAACTGGAGCACTACGAGGGCCAGTCAATCTCCCACATCTTTTTCAAGCCTCCAAGCCTGCTGAATATTATTTGAACCAGTATTTGAGAAGCTGCCACAAAGAGACGGGGGGGTCAATTTATTTTCCAAAGCACCAGAAGGCAGGACAAGAAACTTCTTCTTTGTCATTTAATGACCCCATAATCCCTTGAATGGGATTATGCAACTGAATGGAGCTGAATGTTTACTGACCGGATGCCCTTCTTGTCACCAATACGGAGTTTGCAGCAGATTTATTCTCATTGTGCCCAGGGATAGAAATATCTGCCTCTACCTAGGATTGAACTCACAGCCTCCTGATTGTGAGGCGAGAATTCCACCTCTAAGCCACCACACCAGGACAGGACAAGAAACAATGGATGGAAACTAATCAAGGAGAGAAGCAACCTGGAATTGAGGAGAAACTTCCTAATAGTAAAGACAATTAACCAGTGGAACAGATTGTCTTCAGAAGTTGTGGGTGCTTCATCATTGAAGGTTTTGAAGAAAAGACTGGATAGCCATTTGTCTGAATATGGTATAGGACAGGGGTCGGCAACCTTAAACACTCAAAGAGCCACAAAGGTCCTAACTGGAAGACCCCGTTCAATTCTGCAGCCAACCGGAAGTCCGGTTCCCCCACCATAGTCTCCTCCTAGCACAACATCCTTTTTCCTCTACCTATCCTAACCAAAAGCCCTATCAATTGTGGAGCCAACCAGCAATAGGGAGCCACAGCAGAGGGATGAAAGAGCCACATGCGGCTCCAGAGCTGCGGGTTGCTGATCCCTGGTATAGGATCTCCTCCTTGAGCAGGGGATTGGACTAGAAGATTTCCAAGATCTGTTCCAGCTCTATTCTACTATTCTAATTCTGATTCATCCTCATCTTATCCAGACTTATCTAGAAACTGCTCAGAAAGGCTGAATGAGCCTTGAAACTTAAAGAGAGAGGGAAATGAATCAAGAAATGACACTGCTCCTAGAATATTCAGGGAGCCTGGATAGCTCAGCAGACTAATGCATTGTAATTTAACTCCAGCTGTCTGCAATTAGTAAGTTCGAATCTTGCCAGGCTCAAGGTTGACTCAGCCTTCCATCCTTTCTAAGGTAGGTAAATTGAGGACCCAGTTTGTGGGGGCAATAAGCTGACTTTGTAAAAATATACAAAAGTATGAAGGCTATTGCTTAACACATTGTAAACCGCCCTGAGTCTCCGGAGAAGGGAGGCATATAAATCAAATTAAAAAAATATATATTCAAAGTTGGAATGATTACTGAAGTATCTTTCTGGAAAATGGGGAATGAGCAGAGTGAGAGTTACCCCCTCTTCTGGATTCATAACAGATTTGTCTCATGAATGATTACAGAGCCATCTTTTAAAAGAAATAATCTCATCCATGCTTTTAATTTATATTTTGTGATATGGTCACTCACTTGCTGCTCCAAATCTCAGTATCTCTTATGAGAGAGAGCTGCAAAGCCGTTAAGCCACCATTCCCATCAAAAAACTTGAAACCCAGTTTTTGGAAAGAGGACAATAAAACATTGTTCCCAAGCTTAGCAGACCTCCAGCAATTGTCTAAAAATGTTTTTACCGTTACAATCCAAGTAGACTGGAACAAAATTCAAAAATCATAACTTGTCTGCCGTTTGAAATATGCCACAGTTGAGTTAGAAATAAATTAACTGTGTTGGACAATGTAGCTAGTGTCACCGGATCATTGAGGTCTGGAATTGCTTTAAAACTGGTTCAAAATTATTGGGTGGAAGTGCTTCCAATTAGGAAATATAAATATATAGTAAGAAGGCAGTTTAAGAGTCAGGCATCAAGTGACAGCTAATGTTGCAGAAGGATTCACAAAACATCAGTTTAAATCCACCATCAGCCACAGAGTCTCACTGGGGCCAGCAATTAACTTATAACCAACTCTACCTTATGGAGAGAGTTCTATGCTCAACATCTTAAACTAAGAGGTAGAATATAAATCTAATGAAATGAATAAATAAACACATAAATAATGCAGAAGCCCATGATTAAAGTCACAGCCAAAGAGTAGGAAAGAGCTACGGTTTACTTTGCTACACAATTCCCTTTGCTGTTATAACTACTACGGTGAATGGTTATTGTACTTCACCTGATCTCACCTGGTTCTGTATTCATGCTGCCCTTATTATGAACATTTATAGTTCAAAAGCTGAGCAGTTCAAGAAAGAGACTTATCCAAGTCAGTGAAATTAACGGGGTTTTGTTTTTGTTTCTAGCTTTGCCCTGCGTTATCATGGCACTAAGTTTCTGTTGCAACTGGGCTTCCCTTTTGCTTTCCAGACCTAGAGAGGCTTCCTAACTGAAGGTAATGCTCTGCGAACTTGAGTAAAATAGGCTGAAGTGCGTGAAATTGTGCTGGAATAAAGCTGCTTGCCTTTCATATGCTGAAGTGCTTCCTCTGATGTCAGTTAAGCATCCCGTGTCATTTATTTTCATTTTCTCCAACCTTTCCGTGAGGGATCATTCTTGGCGATGCATTTAAAGGCAGTAGGTGTGCTTCAAGATAGTGATAGGTTTTTTTCTTTTGTAATTTGATTTATATGCCGCCCTTCTCTGGAGACTCAGGGCGGTTTACAATGCGTTAAGCAATAGCCTTCATACTTTTGTATATTTATACAAAGTCAGCTTATTGCCCCCACAAACTGGGTCCTCAATTTACCTACCTTAGAAAGGATGGAAGGCTGAGTCAACCTTGAGCCTGGGGAGATTCGAACTTACAGTAATTGCAGACAGCTGGTGTTAATCACAATGCTTTTAGTTTGCTGAGCCACCAGGCCTACTAAGTGCTATAGTAATAGCACTTAGACTTATATACTACTGCACAGCACTTTATACCACTCTCTAAGTGGTTTACATAGTCCGCCTCTTGCCCCCCAACAATCTGGCTCCTCATTTAACCAACCTTGGAAGGATGGAAGGCTGAGTCAATCCTTGAGCCGGTCAGGATTGAATTTCTGGCTATGGGCAGAGTGTGCCTGCAATACTGCATCCTAACTACTGTGCAACCAGGGCTCGTTAGAAACATCCTTTTCAGTAGTGGGTTTCAATTTTGGCCGCTACCGGTTTGCTCGCATGTGCAATGCTTCTGTGCATGCGCAGAGACATCTGGGTGAGTGGGCGGAGCCTCCCGCTGCCGCCACTACTGGTTCTCCTGATCCAGGGCGAACCAGTAGCAACCCACCACTGATTCTTTTCCTCCTCCTCTCCTCCTCCACCTCCTCCTCCTCCTCCTCCTCCTCCTCCTCCTCCTCCTCCTCCTCCATGAGATATAGGAGAAATAGCAATAGCACTTAGACATGTATACAGCTCCTTAGTGCTGTACAGCCTTCTCTAAGTGGTTTACAGAGTCAGCATCATGCCCCCAACACTCTGGGTCCTTGTTGTGGCTCCGTTGCCTGAGCCTGGGCTATCAACAGATGCAGACTCTGAGAGTGAGGGAGAGGAGTTGGCAAGGCCTCCCTCTCCAGGACCCTCCTCTCTGGCAATGCCTCCAGAGGACACCAAAGGCCAAGAGATGGGCCCAGAGCCAAGCACGTCCCCGCAGCCACAGGTGGACAGCGACGAAGGAGATAAGGGCTGGCTGGATCCTCGACAGCGGCGCAGGGAGAAGCGTGTGCAGCAGAGGCGAAGGCGTGCCAGAGATTAGCTGAGTCACTGGACCACACCCCACAGGGTATAAATGTGGGTGTGGTGGCCGGTTCAGTTTGTGACGAGCAAAAACTAGAAATAATCCATGATCTCTGCATTACTGGACTTCTGCCTGCCTTGTCGGACTGCATTTGGACTAATTCTTGTATTGCTGAAACTTTGCCTGCTTTATCGGAATGCTTGCAGTCTAATCTTTTTTTTGTGTGAGTAAAGTCTGAATTGGCAGCTAGCCACTGGGTTACTGCCAGCTTTATCTTCAAAGACTTTGTCGTGTGGTTTAATTAACTCCAGGCCGTCTGTGGGTGTGAGTGTGTGGGACAGGGACAGAACAGTCCTCATTTTACAGACCTTGGAAGAATGGAAGGCTGAGTCAACCTTGAGCTGGTCAAGATCGAAATTCCTGGCCATGGGAAGACTTCACGTGTAATACTGCATTTTAATTAATGCGCCCACCTAGCCTCCTCGATGTCACACTTATTTATTTTGCAATCAGTGCAGATTGATATGTTGGCTTGCTTAGATTTTGAACATCTTCACATCGTTCTTCTGGGAGAGATGATGACAATAACTGTAATATTCATATTTCCTCCCGCATATATTTTTTTTAAAAAAATTCAGAATTGAACTTCATGCTGACACGAAAAGGTATTAAATCAGGGGTGTCGAACTCGATTTCATTGAGGGCCACATCAGGGTTGTGTTTGACCTTGGGGGGCCAGGTGGGTGTGTCCAGGGTGGGTGTGGCTGGCTTGACATCACTTGTGTCAATGCATCTGGTGGCCCGAGCGCCCTGCCAGCAAAAACGGGCATCCGAGCTCCGTTTTCGGCTGCGACGGCCTCCTGCAGCCCTTTGCTAGTGAAAATGGAGCTCAGGAGGGCTGCACACAGCCTTCCCGAGCTCCATTTTTGCTGGCAGAGGCACCACAGGCCAATCCTATGCTGTTTCCAGTGTGACCCTGCAGGCCAGATCGAAGCTCCCTTAGGGCCAGATCTGGTCTCTGGGCCTTGAGTGTGACACCCCTGAATTAGATAATTTGGAAGGCTACCCACTCCTTTTTCAGCCATATAACTTGTAGTGTTATTATTTTTGAGATAGGCAATGCTTAATGAAATCACTGCAAAGCGATATAATGCACGCTGGGAAAAAAACTGGAGGTCTGCACTAGAAACTGATTTTGCAGATTGGAAACTTTCAATCTGGGAAGAACAATCATTAAGCAAGAAATAAAAAAAAAAGAGAGAAATGAGATTTCTGAAAATGTTGGCTCATGACTTTACTGTCTCCGAACCCAATGAATGTGTTTTTACTGTTAACAAATGCAATCCTTCCCAATGAAAATATCTATTTTTTTTTCATTTCCTCTTTCTAATTTATTCAACTACCCCATACATTGGCAAAATGGCCCTGGGTTATTTTTCATTTCCTACAGCGTAAACCTCTCTTCTTCTGCTAAGAAAATTGTATAAAAGATAAAAGGTAAAGACTCCCATGAGGCTGGCTGCATGGACCTGTCTGTGCAGTTTCCTTGGCAACAGGACTGAAGTGTTTTGACTATGCCTTCTTCTTCTTCTTCTTCCTCTTCTTCTTCTTCTTCTTCTTCTTCTTCTTCTTCTTCTTCTTCTTCTTCTTCTTCTTCTTCTTCTTCTTCTTCTTCTTCTTCTTCTTCTTCTTCTTCTTCTCCTTCTCCTTCTCCTTCTCCTTCTCCTTCTCCTTCTCCTTCTCCTCTCCTCCCCCTCCCCCTCCCCTCCCCCTCCCCCTCCCCCTCCCCCTCCCTCCCCCTCCCCCTCCTCCTCCTCCTCCTCCTCCTCCTCCTCCTCCTTCTTCTTCTTCTTCTTCTTCTTCTTCTTCTTCTTCTTCTTCTTCTTCTTCTTCTTCTTCTTCTTCTTCCTCTCCTTCTTCCCAGTCTATTCTGTAGCCCCGGGGATTCTTGGTGGTCTCCCATCCAAGCGGGCATCAATCTATTATATTTTTGGTATGGATCAGAAGAATGTAAATGACATCCCTTTAAATGACATCCGAGGAGTTCTTCAGCCTCTGCAATGACATACATTTGTGGGGGGTATTTGGGGGGCCATCTGCAGCCAGCAACAGCTGCCCATCGCCTGGTGCGTTCCCACAGAGAGGGCCTCCTCAGGGTGCCATTGGCCAGACAGTGTCGGCTGGCAACCCCAGGGGGAGGGCTTTCTCTGTGGGTGCACCTACCCTTTGGAATCAACTGCCCCTGGAGGTCCGGGTGGCCCCCAACCTCCGCTCTATCCACCGCGACCTGAAAATGTGGCTGTTTCATTTGGCTGGCCTGGACTGATGGGGTTTTAATTTTTAACTTGTTAGTCTTCATTGCACTTTTAACTGTTAAATTATGAGATTTGGATTTAATTTCTTTTAACTTTTTCATTAGATGTTTTTATTGTTGTGAGCCGCCCTGAGTCCGGCTGGAGATAGGGCGGCATATAAATCTCAATAATAATAATAATAATAATAATAATAATAATAATAATAATAATAATAATAATGCATGCAAAGGTGGGGAGAAAGGCAGTTCGATGGGGGAAAGAAGGATTTGTTTAGATCAGGGTTGTCAAACTCAAGGCCTGCGGGGTGTCCCCGACATAAGTCCTGTGTCACGCCCACCATGACCATGCCCACCCTGGCTATGGCCCCCAGCCGTGCCCCCCCCCCGGCCCTCTGAGGTCAAACACAACCCTGATGTGGCCCTCAATGAAACCAAGTTTGACATCCCTGGTGTAGATCATCGAGCGAAAAATTGTGCCTGTACTTTGACATAACTACACATGGAACTTCTGCAAGGGTTTATCCTATAATGCAGTGGTCTCCAACCTTGGTGGCCCAGCTAGTCCGACTCCAATGACTAGATGACCTCCAAAATCTCTTCCAACTCTGTTATTGTTATTCAGTCCTCTCTTCCTCAAAGCACTGTCCAAAGATCTGTTAATAACTAAGATGAAATATTGGGATATAATTCTTTCTCCACCCTCTTTTTTTTTTTTGGTAGCCAAGCTAAAAATTCTGCTTTTCCTATGATCACTATCATCATCAATCATCATCCTAAACAACAACATAATTGCCCTATTTCCCACCATGAACATTATGGAATATCTTATTGCCACCATGGACATCTTCAAGAGTGGAAGAGAAAAAAACCCACAATGCCTTACAGTCAACACTATACCTTGTGGTTGATTGTTGGTCATAACAAAGGGTGCTACTCTGCATAGGAAGAGAATAAAACAGTAACAATGCTTGTCTAGGTGCCTATGGAGATTGTCAGTCATCCAGGTCATGGTTGTTCTCTTCCCCATCATCCAGTCAGAGCTGAAGAAGCTTCTTGGATGAGAAGCGAAACATCTTCAAAAACAAAGCAAAACAGAAAGCCCAGTTCCTTCTCAAAAAACCACCTTTGGAACAGTGACAATGCTTGCCCTAAAGGTGCTATTTCAAATGGCAACTGGACTTTCTTTGTTTTTGCTTGAAGATATTTTGCTTCTCAACCAAGCAGCTTTTTCAGTTCTGACTGGAGAAAACAAAAACAAAGAATAACAAAATTGGAAGGGACCTTCTAATCCAACCCCCTGATAAGCAGGAAACCCTATATCCTATACGCTATAGAGCACTGCACACCAGAACAACTAGACACAAGAACAATTTTTCTTGAATGCCATCACTCTGCTAAACAAATAATTCCCTCAACACTGTCAAAACTATTCACTAAGTCTGCACTACTATTAATCTTCTCATCGTTCCCCCCACCCATCTCCTTCCACTTATGGCTGTATGACTGTAGTTTTGTTGCTTGTATCTTTAGGATTTATATTTATATTGTTTCCTGATTGCTTATTTGTACCCTATGACTATCATTAAGTGTTGTACTTTATGATTCTTGATGAACGTATCTTTTCTTTTATGTGCACTGAGAGCATATGCACCAAGACAAATTCCTTGTCTGTCCTATCACACTTGGCCAATAAAGAATTCTATTCTATTCTATTCTATTCTATTCTATTCTATTCTATTCTATTCTTATTCTATTCTATTCTATTCTATTCTATTCTATTCTATTCTATTCTACTCTACTCTACTCTACTCTACTCTACTCTACTCTACTCTATTCTACCATTTCAGACAAATGGTTGTCCAATCTCTTCTTAAAAACTTCCAGTGTTTGGAGCATCTACAACTTCTGGAGGCAACTCGTTCCACACGATCAAAGCACCTTTAGGACATTCATGAACTGGATGACTGACAATCTCCAGAGACAATGACAATACTTAATTACTGTCTGCCACTATTTCTTTTGAAGGCAGTGAAATACATGTGAATTCCGAACTATTCTTTTAGCATGATGTTTTCCAAGGCTTATCATAATACAGAAGACCAGTGAACCCAAGAAATGTCATACACACGCCAAAGGCATCAATAAAAGCCTGGGTTACAAGTTGCCATTAAGCAATGTCATATCCTTGTGATGCAGCCTAATCAAGTGTCAAAAAGAGAACCTGAACATGATTATATGTCAAGGATGCAGGAACGATGCACGGAGAGCATTGAAGTCAAGCAGGAAGGAGGGGAAGAAGAAACCCTCCATTGACGATGGAAAAGAAAATCACCCCTTGCAATCAAAATGAAACGCTCCTAATACAAAAAAAAAAGTGGAGCAATAATAGTTTAATGAAATAGTAATCTGGAACGGCAACTTAAAAAACGATAATCTTTCAGGGGTGGCAGTGACTTTATAAACAGGTTGTTAAAGAAAATAATGGGACTTTGATTTACTGGAAATCAGGAATCCTTTAATTTTAACGATTAGCAAGAAGAGAAGATGCTGCGCACTTGATTCGGTCCCAAGAATGTCGACCCTGAATAATAAGGAATAATGATCCCTCCTTTTAAATAGTTTGGTGCCAGCAATCAAAAAGGTGAACCAATTGGGTTATGATTGCAATCAGGTATAATATTAGGATAAGAATGATTCAGAACGGTGGTGGAATCTGTGTACATTTCTTTGATTGTGAATTCCGGGAGAGATAGAATGAAAGAGCAAGAGAGAGCAATGGGGTGGGAACGGGGAAGAGACGGAAAACTTTGTCTGGGCACTGCAAAACTTTTCTAAAAGTTACACTGACATCGTGCAGTGATGAAAGCTGCTGTCACTCTTCAGCTGGTTTCAGAGAATTAAAGAGGATTTATTCCTTTAAGCGATTTGACTTCTAGCTCATCTCACAAATTATTTTAATGCAAAAGCATGGGAATTTCCCCTCCCTTTAAGAGTGTCTTTTAACAATGTCTGGTAAGAAAGGCAGGATCAATATTCTTCCCTTATAGGAGCACTGGGCTTTCCCTCTTCTTCTTCTTCTTCTTCTTCTTCTTCTTCTTCTTCTTCTTCTTCTTCTTCTTCTTCTTCTTCTTCTTCTTCTTCTTCTTCTTCTTCTCCTCCTCCTCCTCCTCCTCCTCCTCCTCCTCCTCCTCCTCCTCCTCTTCTTCTTCTTCTTCTTCTTCTTCTTCTTCTTCTTCTTCTTCTTCTTCTTCTTCCCCTCCTCCTCCTCCTCCTCCTCTTCTTTTCCTTCTCCTCCTCCTCCTCCCCCTCCTCCTTTTATTTCTTTATTTCACTAGTTTATTTTTATTTGTTTATATTTTATTTTTTTAGTTGGAAATGCATCCCCAAAGCTAATTATTAGGAGTATGCACAATATCAATTAAGTTCATGGTTGAAATTAGGGGTCCTTGCTGTTCTCTGAGCTTGGTTGTTTTCTTCCAGACATTTGGGTAGATTGGGTACTGAAACATCTGCAAGAAAACCACCAAGTTCAGAGAGCACTAAGGACCCCACAATTCTCCTCCTCCTCCCCCCCCTCTTCCTCTTCCTCCTCTTCCTAGTCTTCTTTGGCTCAACAGTTCCATAAACAACAACTAATAGTAGTTCTTTCTTCTTCTTCTTCTTCTTCTTCTTCTTCTTCTTCTTCTTCTTCTTCTTCTTCTTCTTCTTCTTCTTCTTCTTCTTCTTCTTCTTCTTCTTCTTCTTCTTCTTCTCCTCCTCCTCCTCCTCCTTCTCCTCCTCCTTCTCCTTCTCCTCCTCCTTCTCCTCCCCCCTCCCCCTCCTTTTCTTCTTCATATAATTTTGATTGTCTATGGAGTAGTCATTCAGTTTCTGCTTTCTTCTTTCCTGCTTTTAATATGCATACAATTTTCAGCACCTAAAATGCTGCTGTTGTTTTCCCCTCTTAACAGGAGCGCATTTTAAATGTCTTATAAAAACATCCAGGATGAAATATTCTACAAAAGCAAGCATGCTAATGATATAGTACTTAGCATTTTTGGTTGCTGAAGGCAAACATAAAATAAGTCTTTCTTTTCCCCCCTTGTTTCTGCCTACTGTTTATGTCGGAAGCAGAGAACTGCAACATTTTCTCCGGTAGTTTACGTAACTTGTTTTTTGACTCCAACAATCCTGGTCCTAATTCTTTGTCTTCCATTCTGTATTGATGTATTGATCGCTCTTGGTGTGAAATAGGGTTTGGTGCAATTATAAATACTTATCAACTGTTTTTTTTTAAAAAAAGAATACAGATAGTCCTTGACGTATGACCACAATGGAGCCCCAAACTTCTGTTGCTGAGTGAGATAGTTGTTAAATGAATTTTGTCCTGTTTTGCGACCATTCTTGACACAGTCAAAAAAGCCAGCACGGTTCTAGGCTGCATAAACAGAGGGATAGAATCAAGATCACGTGAAGTGTTCATACCACTTTATAAGGCCACACTTGGAATACGGCATCCAGTTTTGGTCGCCACGATGTAAAAAAGATGTGGAGACTCTAGAAAGAGTGCAGAGAAGAGCAACAAAGAGGATTAGGGGACTGGAGGCTAAAACAGATGAAGAACGGTTGCAGGAACTGGGTCTGTCTAGTTTAATGAAAAGAAGGACTAGGGGAGACATGATAGCAGTCTTCCAATATCTCAGGGGCTGCCCCAAAGAAGAGGGAGTCAAGCTATTCTCCAAAGCCCCTGAGGGCAGGACAAGAAGCAATGGGTGGAAACTCATCAAGGAGAGAAGCAACCTAGAACTAAGGAGAAATTTCCTGACAGTTACCCGTGCTTCCCTGAAAATAAGACCCTGTCTTATATTTTTTTTGAACCCTGAAATAAGTGCTTGGCCTTATTGCCATGCGCTCAAAAGCCCAATTGGTCTTATTATCAGGGGATATCTTATTTTGGGGGAAACAGGGTGGAACAATTAATCAGTGGAACAACTTGCCTCCAGAAGTTGTGAATGCTCAAACACTGGAAGTTTTTTAGAAGATGTTGGATAACCATTTGTCTGAAGTGGTGTAGGGTTTCCTGCCTAAGCAGGGGGTTGGACTAGAAGACCTCCAAGGTCCCTTCCAACTCTGTTATTCTGTTCTACAGTTATTAAGTGAATCAGGCCTCCCCATTGAGTTTGCTTGTCAGAAGGTCTCAAAAAGTGATCACAGGACCCCATAAATATGACCCGGTTGCCAAGCAACCAAAAATTGATCATGTGATCAATTAGGGATATGGCAGCGGCCATAAGTGTGAAAAATGGTCATCAGTCATTTTTTTCGGTGCCGTTGTAACTTCAAACGGTCAATAAATAGAATGTTGTAAATCAAGGATTACCTGTATTAAACTGGGTTTCAATTTTATTTGAAGGTAATTATTTTGTGAGCATCTATGAAAATTTGAGGTGTATAGATGACCCTCACTCTGTCAAGGACCTTGGAGTACTTATTTCTAAAGATCTAATTGCCCGAGCCCAGTGTAACAACATTGCCAAAAAGGCATTAAGAGTTGTAACCTAATCTTGTGTAGCTTCTTCTCTGGTAATGTTGTACTACTAACTAGAACATACAAAACATTTGCTAGACCAATTCTTGAATACAGCTCATCTGTCTGGAACCTGCACTGCATATCGGACATAAATACAATTGAGAGAGTCCAGAGATATTTTATGAGAAGAGTCCTCCATTCCTCTAACCGCAATAAAATACTTTATGCCACCAGACTCCAAATTTTGGGCTTAGACAACTTAGAACTATGCTGACTTCAGTCTGACCTAAGTATAGTACATTAAATTATCTGCCACAATGTTCTTCCTATCAATGACTACTTCAGCTTCAACCACAACAATACACAAGCAAATAATAGATACAAACTCAAAGTAAACCGTTCCAAACTCGATTGCAGAAAATATAACTTCAGTAACAGAGTGGTCAATGCCTGGAATGCATTACCTGACTCTGTGTTTCTTCCCCAAACCCCCAAAACTTTAACCTTAGACTGTCCGCTGTTGACCTCACCCCATTCCTAAGAGGTACATAAGGGGCGTGCTACCGTCCCTGTCCTAATATTCCTTTTTACTTACTCTTTTCATGTATTCAAATTATGTTTATACTTTTACCTGTTATCTTATATATGCTTGACAAATAAACTTATGATTATGATAGCTCAGTCCTTTATCTGTCTGCTTGGAACTAAATCACTCTTGTTAAATAAGGTTGATTTCCAGGCTAGTGAGACACAGAAAGTTGTAACTTTAAAGCTACTCATTTTAAACCCAACTGTCTCTTTGGGTTGTAGTGAGCTGAGGGATAGAATTCCTATTGAAATCAGTGCAACTTAATGTTCTGTAAAGATTGCTAGTATTAGACTGGATATTGGAGAGATTCAAGATTTGGCTAGACAACGAGAAAGGTAATTTTATTTTGAGCCCCCCTCCCCCAATGGATTTTAAAAAATAAACCAAGAAATGAATAAGACAACACATATAAGAGAGAGATCAAAGGCTAGAATTCTATTTCATGTCAAATAAAAACAGGCTAATACTCTACTTGAGTTTTTATTATGACAGAATGTTCACACTAGATTTATACTGGTTTTGTATATAAAAAAATAGAGACTAAAATTTGACTAAAATGATCCGACACAATTTGAGATACATAATTTTAAAAAGCCTCCAGAATCACTTTGGACAAAGGCAGGAGGGAAGGCAGGAGGGAAGGAAGGAAGGAAGAAAGAGGAAGGAAGGAAGGAAGGAAGGAAGGAAGGAAGGAAGGAAGGAAGGAGGAAAGGAAGGAAGAGGAAGGAAGGAAGGAGGGAGGGAGGGAAGGAAGGAAGGAAAAAAGGCAGGAGGGAAGGAAGGAGGGAAGGAAGGAAGGAAGGAAGGAAGAGGAAGGAAGGAAGAGAAAGGAAGGAAGAAAGGAAGGAAGGAAGGAAGAGGAAGGAAGGGAGGGAGGGAGGGAGAGAGGGAAGGAAGGAAGGAAGGAAGGAAGGAAGAAAGAAAGAAAGAAAGAAAGAAAGAAAGAAAGAAAGAAAGAAAGAAAGAAAGAAAGAAAGAAAAAGACTAATGTATCAGGTATTTAATGTTAGGAAACATTACAAGATCCTGTTCTTAATACCGTAATGCAGAGGTGGGTTTCAGCAGGTTCTAACCAGTTCTGGAGAGCTGGTAGCAGAAATTTTGAGTAGTTTGGAGAACCAGGAAATACCACCTCTGACTGGCCCCGCCCCCATCTATTTTTTGCTGAGTCCCAGCTGATTGGAAGGAAATGGAGATTTTACAGTATCCTTCCTCTGCCATGCCCACCAAGCCATACCCACTGAACCGGTAGTAAAAAAAATTGAAATCCACCACTGCCGTAGTGGCTAGTCAAAGTTTATGGGGATTCCATAAGAAGGACCCTCTGTAATAATGAATTAAATGCTGTTAAAGAATAGCAAAGAATCTACCTCGCTTTCCTGCTTTTTTTCTGGCAGAAAAAAAAGTAAAAGTTAAAATACTTGGAAACTTGGAAATTTCTAATCTGTGGGTTCTAGTTTGCCAATGGGAAGGTTTGAACTACTATAGTTTGAACTACAATACAAAGTGGGAAAATAATATTATAATGAAGAATGAAGAATAGAATTCTGAGCAAACCTCCTTCCTTCCTTCCTTCCTTCCTTCCTTCCTTCCTTCCTTCCTTCCTTCCTTCCTTCCTTCCTTCCTTCCTTCCTTCCTTCCTCTTAACCCTTCTCCCTTTGTCACTTTATCACTGATATTGTACAACCTGTTTAGTGTATTTAATCAGCAGAGAAGAATGTGCTGTTTTAATAGGGATCTAACAGGTTTTTAGCGAAAGCCAAGTCGCAGAGAGTTTTATATTCTTTAAATCAGGACATATTTCGCATTAGTAATGGTGAAAAATTAACAAGGAGAAAAGAGTAACCTGCTTGCATGGTTTCTTCAGGCTCTTTGCTAAAATGGTGTCAAAGCATCTTTTTTTAAAAAACAAACAAACACAGAGTTCAAAAAGGTAATTTAGAAATGCCTAAATTTGAAGCAAACACGAGCTGTTATGAAACCTCAGGAAGGTGTTTTTGTGTTCCTAATTAATGTCATTACATCTGTTTTATTTTGGTTTCATACCCTACTAATGGCCTTGATAAATTCTAAATATCAACAGATGCTTTTTCTGCCTTCCTGTTCCTGACACTGTTGGCAGAACAGTAAAGGCAAACCTATCTGAAGCTCCTATTTTTGTTTCAAAATCAGGTAGGACGTGAAAGGTGTAACAGCGTTTTATTTTGAAATCCATGCTTAGATGCGGCTTATGTTTTAACTCCTGCCTCTGCTGTGGACTTCAAATATCTCCTCTTACATTAAAAAAAAAAAATTGCATTTTCTCAGGGGACGTTAATAATTTTCTTGAGCTTGGCATGTCCCTTGACTACAATCTAGAAGATTGTAACAACTATTTCCAGCCATAAACATCTGGTTCTTGAACATCTGGTCAACAACATTTGGCATGTACGAAGGGGATTGTAAATTAACTCCAGAAAGTTTTGCAAAAGTTTTATTATTCTGATTCATTTTAGTCTGGTCTGATTGTTTACGGTAGGTCATTGATTTGCTTTTAACCTAGTACGATGTGAGGCTACCTGGTCTCCACCACCGTTAGATCATTGGCTAAAGTGTGATTTAAAAATAAATCAGAATTATTTTATAAAGTTATTGTTTTCACTCTGTACTTTGTCTTCATAAAGGAGCAAAAAAGAAACCTTTTTCCCACCGTAGTTTGTATCTGTGTATTTTGTTGGCCTCAACCGAGTAGAAATGTGAGTTATTGTTCTAGAAGATTGCACAGAGTACCAGAGATCAAAGAAGTGCATGACCTACTGAAAAAATGAGATGGTAGCTTGCTAGCTACATGCTTTACTGTAGTCATAATTCATGATCTATGTCATTCTCTACCTTAACTGAATGATAAGGAATTGCTGTCATATGAGTAACCAACAATTGGATTCCTGGACAAAATGAAACCCCTTTCTAATTTCTAAATCAAGGCTTCAAACTTTCCTCCTCCTCCTCCTCCTCCTCCTCCTCCTCCTCCTCCTCCTCCTCCTCCTCCTCCTCCTCCTTTTTTACTGCTTTGGGTGTCGAGCAGGGGTGAAATCCAGCAGGTTCTGACAGGTTCTGGAGAACTGGTAGTGGAAATTTTGAGTAGTTTGGAGAACCGGCAAATATCATCTCTGGCTGGCCCCAGAGTGGGGAGGGAATAGAGATTTTGCAGTATCCTTCCCCTGGAGTGGGGAGGGAATGGGGATTTTGTAGTATCCTTCCCATGGAGTGGGGTGGGAATGGGGATTTTACAAAATCCTTCCCCTGCCATGCCCACCAAGCCACACCACGCCTACCAAGCCACGCCCACCGAACCGGTAAAAAAAATTGAATTTCACCACTGGTGTTGAGGAAGATACAAAGTTCTGATTTTTGCTCTTCTGGTAGCCTCAACCATTGTTATTTGATGTTGTCTTAATGTGTTTTTGATGTTGTCTCTCCATCTTCTTCTGGGTCTACCATGTGTTCTTTGACCTTCTTCTTGGGTAGGAAATCCCAAGACAACTTCTGCAGATGATCACATTATATGCTATTCTTGTAAGTAGTTTAAGACTGGTTCCATGCCAATTCTTTCTCTTCAAACTCCCCACCTTCTTAAAATTGATAAATTCTAGAGCAGGTTTTGGTGACCAGAATCTTATCTGGTTAAATGTAATGGAGTCCAATTTTGAAAGATGCAGGTTGCCTATTCTCCGTATATGTAGATTGGTATATACTGCTGTTAAAGGACGTGGTGGCTCAGTGGCTAAGATGCTGAGTTTGTCAATCGAAAGGTCGGCAGTTCAGCGGTTCGAATCCCTAGTGCCACATAACAGGGTGAGCTCCTGTTACTTGCCCCAGCTTCTGCCAGCCTAGAAGTTTGGAAGCATGTAAAAAATGCAAGTAGAAAAATAGGGACCATCTTTAGTGGGAAGGTAACAGTGTTCCATGTGTCTTTGGTGTTTAGTCATGCTGACCACATGACCATGGAGACGTCTTCGGACAGCACTGGCTCTTCGGGTTTGAAACGGAGATGAGCACCACCCCCTAGAGTCGGGAACGACTAGCACATATGTGCGAGGGGAACCTTTGCCTATATATTGCTGTTGTTATTACTGAAGAATGCTTAGCCCTAGCTAATGTTAATAATTTTACAGTCAATTCAAACTTTATCACAAGCTGAAGAATGTTTGAATACAGCTATAATATAGATCTGATTCTGAGCTTTTTTTTTCTTTGTCTTTTTAGTAAATTTAATATTATGAGATCAAATAATTTTAGGGTTTTGTTTTTTTTTCAGCTGCTTTGACAATTCTACCTTTATAGCAGTAGTTATAGGGGAAACTACTTTTGCTGGATCATTTCATAATCTCTATTGTTAAATCCCAACATTTTATAATCCTTTCCAGTTCCTTTTTTTCAACTACCGCAATCTTGAATGTGTCGTATTATAGAACTTGCTAAGCCTAAATTCAGAAGTCTCATAATACTTTAATTCTGGCGCACCTTTTCAACATTATTGCCATATAAATACTTTGGAGGATGAATGTCATACGTTATACACAAATGCTCATAGGCTATTTCAGGTTTTTTCTTACTGTATAATCTGTTTGGGCAAGATTGGTTCAGCCACATATTAAGGCATTAACAGGGGTGGGTTCTACTTAGCTTTACTACCTGTTCGCAACGGGGCCACATGGGCAGAAGCTTCCTGATGACGTCCGGGTCGGTGGGCGGAGCCTCCTGCCAGTTTTACTATCGGTTCTTGCGAACCGGTCTGAACCAGGGGCAACCCATCACTGGCCGTTAACAGTCTTGACTTTCTCTTTGCAAAATGTACAGGTTTTTTCTTATTTTTTTAAAAAAATGTTTGAATACAATTTGTTGCTAGTAGTTGTTCCTGAGCAGCAAAAATGAATCCCCTTGTTTCCTTCCAGGTCCAATCTGCCATGTGTTGTTACTACTCACCTTAAGTTTCTTTCAGCGACTGAGAATGCAAAAAAAAATATCATATTTTTGAGTTTACATGCATTGCTGTAACTTTCTGAAATGGAATGCTTGAATGTGCAGTGGTGGGATTCAGCCGGTTCGCACCACTTTGGGGGAACCGGTTGTTAACTTTCTGAGGAGTTTAGCAAACTGGTTGTTGGAAGAAATCATTAGGGCAGAGAACCGGTTGTTAAATTATTTGAATCCCGCCACTGAGTATGTGTGTTTTTGAGATTTAATGAGATGAAGTGTTAGGTAAAGTGTTAGCGAGATAAAGTGCCAGTTTGAAATTTCCTACCTACATTTATTGATTATTTACCTATATACTTAACAAGTATATAGACTTATACGCCAACATCCTGATCCATACAGAGCCTAGGAAGTATGCAATAGTTCAAAACACAATACAGTAGAAAACAAAATAATTTACATAACAATATGCCTTCCTCATCTTTTCTACTACCTTCTCTTATTGGTGGCTTATGATTATATTACTCTGTGGTTTGTATGTACGCTAAGAGCTTATGCATTCTCCCCTTCTCCTCTCCTCTCCCCTTTTCTCCTCCCCTCCCCTCCCCTCTCCTCTCCTATCCCCTCCCCTTTTGTCCTCTCCTCCCCTCCCCTCTCCCCTTCTCTCCTCTCCCCTTCTCTCCTTTCCCTTTTGTTCTGTTCTGTATTGTGGTCATCCAGTACTACAGATCTTAGAATAGCATTAACTTGATTCCTAAAAGCATTAAATTATATGCTTACACACAGATTCATATTCCATATATACACTGCTCAGGACGGATTGCTATAATTAAAGCCAGAACCCAATAATATGTGCATTTACAAGAGGAGCGAAAACAAAGCAATAGAAATAAATATTTTAAAAAATGCATTGTACACATTCTCTAATAAGTGCAAGCCGAGACAGCAGACAATGTCCTCAATTAAATTCCACAAAGTGAATGTCTTCCGAAAGGCCTTAGGTTGGCAATTATGCTCCTCTCTGAATTGCATAAAGGCCGCCAATTATATTTGTAAAATATAAAACTGTAATATCTCAAATATGGTGATTTTGTCTCGAAGTGATGACTCCGGTAACCTCTGAGAAAATTCCGCCAAGTAGTTTTTTTCCATTTCTCTATCTTTCCAGATGATTTTGGAGCCAGGTTACGTGATCTTTCTCACTTGTAGCAACCTTAGAACATTAACATGCAGGGAAGAAAGTGAGCCAATCACTGCTTAATAGGGCAGTGAAAAAATATTACCCAGTCGACGCCCAGTTGCACCAGTTCCTGGTGTAAAAAGAACTCTTTTCCTCCTTCCTTCCCTCTCTCCCTCCCTCCCTCCCTTCCTCCCTCCTTCCTTCCTTTGTTAGTGTGTGTGTAGATCAGGGGTCAGCAACCTGCGGCTCTTGAGCCACATGTGGCTCTTTCACCCCTCTGCTGCGGCTCCTGTCACTCAAAATATGCATCACAACCATCAATGTGTGACACCCGCAGGCATGTGATTTATTGAGCTTTTCAACCTCCTGGTAGGCCAACCATGGATAAATCCAAGAAAATAAAAATTTCAGAAGAAAACAGAATGTTTAATTCAACTACATAGATAGATGATAGATAGATAGATAGATAGATAGATAGATAGATAGATAGATAGATAGATAGGATAGAGATAGGATAGAGATAGGATAGAGATAGATAGATAGATGATAGATAGATAGATAGATAGATAGATAGATGATAGATAGATAGATAGATAGATAGATAGATAGATAGATAGATAGAAAAATAGATATGATAGAGATAGATAGATAGATGATAGATAGATAGATAGATAGATAGATAGATAGATAGATAGAAAAATAGATATGATAGAGATAGATAGATGATAGATAGATAGATGATAGATAGATAGATAGATAGATAGATAGATAGATAGATAGATAGGTAGAGATGATAGAGATAGACAGACAGACAGACAGACAGACAGACAGATAGAAAGATAAGCCTGTAGGCCATATCAATGTACAGGTTCAAACACATATTACCAATAAAATTCTAAACAAACAATTTAAAAATGAGAGTAGGGTAAAATACAAGTGTCTAATCACACTTGGCCAAACAAAATATTCTGTTCTTTTCTATCCTGTCCTGTCCTGTCCTGTCCTATCCTATCCTCCATTACACTACCCTACCCTACCCAACCCTATCTTACTCTATGCTACTCTGCTCTGCTCTGCTCTACTCTGCTCTGCTCTGCTCTATCCTATCCTATCCTTCATTACCCTACTCTACCCAACCCTATCTTACTCTACTCTACTCTACTCTACTCTACTCTGCTCTACTCTACTCTACTCTACTCTACTCTATTCTTTCTATTCTATTCATCTCACAGAAACAAAAATATAGAAATAAGGACAATCACTTAATTCTATGGGATTAATTGCTGAGTCTACTTAAATCTAACAGAGAACACTATTTAATCCCTACTGGAATAGACTTAAAGAGATAGATGAAAACAGTATTTTTCCACCCTATTCCAAAACATGACCAAAAAAATGAATATTTAAATCTCAATTTCTCTACAAACAGAGTTGTAATGCAAAGTGGTCATTACAATTGTTTCATTAGAACTTAATTAGCTTTTCTACAATTATATCAGTTTATCTGAGTGGTGTCTATTGAATGCCTGTTTGTGACTTCCTATGTTGTCAAGAGAAACTGTCCAGCTTAATAATAATAATAATAACAACAACATTAAATTAGCTTATTTATAATTTATATTTTAATATATGTAATCATTATGATTTATACACATTTATTAAATTCATTTATTAATTTTTACCGGACATTCAAAAAGAAATGGCTAGTAATAATTAAAAGGGATGTACAAATAACAAACCAATGAATGACCTGGATTATTTTAGCATATTGGATTTATAAAAAAAGTTTTGTTGACTGAAGAATTTTATGAGAAGGGACAAAGGGGGGGGGGGAAGAAGACAGCAAATTCTAGGACATGATTTCAAGGGATTAAAGATCAAGACTGTTAGAAAGAAAAGGTAAGAATCTAAATTTGGCTTATCTGATCATGGTTAAAATAAATATGTTGTTATGAGCCGTAGTGGCGCACTGGTTCTGTGGGTGTGGCTTGGTAGGTATGGCATGGGTTGGTTGGCATGGCTTGGTGAGCGTGGCAGGGGAAAGATACTGCAAAATCCCCATTTCCTCCCAATCAGCTGGGACTTGAGAGGCAGAGAATAGATGGGAGCAGGGCCAGTCAGAATTTTTACTACCGGTTCTCCGAACTACTTAACACCCAGCAACAGGGCACAGAACCCCTTGCTAAAATTTTTGGAGCCCACCCCTGCCAAAAACCCTGATATAAAGAATATTGGATTTAGCCCCCCTTTAAAATAACACTTCTGAAGGAGCAGACTCCCAAAATTAAACCTTTGATAGCTGTGTTTTTTTGTTTGGCCGCATCCAGAGACAGTGTTTGAGTTGGGTAGCTTTTCTTGATGAAGGAGTTGGGACCAAACAGCACTTGTTGCAGAATTCTAAATGGGCTGCTCATTTGGAAGGTGAAAGGAAATGCGTTGCCATGGGGACTGTGATGCATTTGAGGTCTTCCGTTGCATTTGATTATTTGTTAAATAGGCATCTTCCCTTCAAACTGCTTCTGAGACTTGTGTTGCAAAAAAAATGGGTTTCTTTTGCTTTGTCCCCATCTGAGCTTGCTATCGTTGGCATTTTTCCTCTTGTTGATTGCCTTGGTTTTAAAGTTTGTAATGATTTGCAAACTGCCCAGAGTCACTGGGAGCTGGGAGTCCTATAAATTCAGTCGGTCGATCTATAAAATGTTTCACACATGCACGTATAGAAATGATCAGAATATAAGACGGAAGGAATTTATCTCTCTTTATTTGTGCCTGCTTATGTTGTGAGAAGTGATGCTTGTTTACATATGGACAAAGTGATCTTGAGAGACATGAGTTGAACTAATAATTTTATTGGTCCCTTAAAATAGCATGAAAGCATTGATTGGCTAACAGTACCTAGTTCCGAGTGCCTTGCAAAGAAAAAGGAAATTCTGATTGGTTGGCACTTCTCTGTGAGTTGTACAGTTCCTAATTTAAGGACATGGACATGGATATGGGACAGTTGATGTTACATAGACCTCAAATAGCTAAAATAATCCACATCCATCTCAAATACAATTTAAAATAGGAGAGGAAGGAAGAGGAGGAAGGAGGAGGAGGAGGAAGAGGAGAGGAAGGAGGGGAAGGAGAAGGAGGAGGAGGAAGAAGAAGGAAGGAAGGAAGGAAGGAAGGAAGGAAGAAAGGAAGGAAGGAAGGAAGAAAGAAAGAAAGAAAGAAAGAAAGAAAGAAAGAAAGAAAGAAAGGACAGGTTCTGGAGAACCGGTAGTGGAAATTTTGAGTAGTTCAGCGAACCGGCAAATACCAGAGTGGGGAGGGAATGGGGATTTTGCAGTATCCTTCTCCTGGAGTGGGGTGGGAATGGAGATTTTGCAGTATCTTCCCCTGCCATGCCCACCAAGCCACACCCACCAAGCCATGCCCACAGAACCGGTAGTAAAAAAATTTAGATTTCACCACTGCCCCAAAACTTACTCAAGTTCAATGTATATTTTCTCTCCTTGGGTGAGTTAAGCAAGAGGGAGTGGCTGGACACACTCATTCATCAAGTCCAGCTCACCTTCATTTGTCACTAAAATAGGTTTTCTTCTTCCCTGAAGCTTCTCATTTCCATCTCCTGGTAAAGCATAATAGGATGTTGTCGACGTCTTTAAATTCTCACGTTGCATGCCAAATATCCAGATATAGATACCTCGTTCAGCTGTGTCTTTTTTTATTATTGTTTTCCCCATGCAGTTCGGATGCTGCACTCTCTCTTGTCCCCAGGAGAAACCCCTCTTCAGAAATAGACTGTATATAAATGAATTCTCATACGGTGCCTCTTAACAGCTTTGAACTCCCATGTTCAAATTCAGCTCTGATTAGCATCGTAAAATTACTAAGAAGCCGTGAGCAGCTTCCAGCTGGTACTGCTCTGCTTTTCACAACCTGGCGTGTCTTGACAGCAATTGCATCTCACGCTGCTTACACCGAACAACCAGGAGTCTCAATAATTTGCAGCAACATCAAATGAAAGTTAAGGCCAAGCCAGAGCAATTCTGGACCTTGTTTGACATACATAGGCCAACCAAGGCCACCATACTTTTTGTCCCCCCTCCTATTATACTTCAAAGGCTTGTCCCCGCTAAAAACGGTGTGCTTATAACTCAAAGTTCTCCCCCAAAATGAACACCGTAAATTGTCCTCTTTTGAAAATAAAAATACCTCTGCCCAGCAGGCTGCCGAGAAACCATGGAAGATTTTCATTAACGGCAAGTTTTCCAACAGAGCTCTGGGGTTTTCTGTATTACCTTTCTACTTACAGTAAATGGTCTGAGTCCCATTATTCAGACGAAGCTCCCTTGTCCCCTCTACCACCCGCCACTCCAATCTAAACTTTTATAAACTCCTACTTTCTCAACCACACCTAAAAAAGTCGCAGGCTGAAGGACTCGTAGAGTTTTGTTCTGTTTCTTTCCATCTCTCTGCAGGCTTTGCAACCTCGCGAACGTTTCTGTTTCCTGGCCTGAAGAGACTCTGTTGGAGAAATTCCCTCAAGAATTATCCCCTTGAGGTTCGCCCTTAGGTGCAACACAAAACAAATCAAAGATAATATCATCAATCAATATCCTAACATCAATGAAGTGTCATGATTGTTATTTAATGAAAACCAAGGAAGCCTGGAGGCAACACAAGTTATGATTGCAATCATCTTCTTCTTCTTCTTCTTCTTCTTCTTCTTCTTCTTCTTCTTCTTCTTCTTCTTCTTCTTCTTCTTCTTCTTCTTCTTCTTTCTTCTTCTTCTTCTTTAATTTGATTTATATGCCGCCCTTCTCTGGAGACTCAGGGCGGCTTACAGTGCGTTAAGCAATAGCCTTCATACTTTTGTATATTTTATACAAAGTCAGCTTATTGCCCCCACAAACTGGGTCCTCAATTTACCTACCTTAGAAAGGATGGAAGGCTAAGTCAACTTTGAGCCTGGCAAGATTCGAACTTACTTTAAGTGCAGACAGCTGGTGTTAAATTACAGTGCTTTTAGTCTGCAGAGCTATCCAGGCTTCTTCTTCTTCTTCTTCTTCTTCTTCTTCTTCTTCTTCTTTTCTCTTCTTCTTCTTCTTCTCTTCTTCTTCTTCTTCTTCTTCTTCTCTTCTCCTCCTCCTCCTCCTCCTCCTCCTCCTCCTCCTCCTCCTCCTCCTCCTCCTCTTCCCCTACCCATTCCTTCTCCTTCTTCTCCCACTTCTCCTTCTCCTTCTCCTCATGAGTTATCACTCATGGCTTGTATGTACACTGTGAGCTTATGCACGAAGACAAATTCTTTGTGTGCCTAATCACACCTGGCCAATAATGAATTCTATTCTTCTGATATTTCACTTTACAAAGCTATAAGGAAACAGTAGATTCCCAAGCCCCTCATCTATGTAATAAAAGCAAACCAGTTTTTAGAAGAAATGAAAAACCTCTTCGACTAATTTTACAGAACAATTAGATGATGACACTTTGTGAGTTTCAAAATTTCAAAAATCAGACTGAAGGGTGAGGAAAGCTAGGACTGTAAACGCTCCTCCAAAACAACTCCAAACTTGCATATAAAAACCAAGAAAGCTGTTTAACAAGTCATCATCATCATCATTAAAAAAAGTAAATAAATAAGTTCTTCCACTAAAAGGGGAATATCAAAAGATCTTTCTACCCAACAAAATTTTGAGAACAGGGAAATGTTGAGGTTCCTCTGTTGGGACAAAGTATATAAAAGGAACCATAATGGAAGTTGAGGAAAAAAAATAGAATATTTCCAATGGTTGACAAAGTGTATTCCTGTAAATTCAGCAGTATTTAGGACTTGGATGGCTATGCTTCATTGTGATTAGGTAAATCTAGAATGGTTCCTTCAGTAAATGTGGCCAGCATACCTCTTGTTCATTTATTGATTTACTCAACACATCGCTTCAATAGCTGGTTACACAAATCATGCTAAACCGTAAACAACGGTCTATGCAACACAATAGCTGGGATCACCCAGCACGCTAAACCCAAGCCAATCTACTTCATTGTAGCTTAGCATGATAAGTGAATCCACTTGCAAGAGGGATTAGCTTCGAGATGCTGCTAACAACCTGAAATATTTGGAGGGTGGATTAGTGAACAGTCTTTGCTTGATGCCTAGGAATCTCCAATGGGCAGCTTTATAGCCAAGATTAATGGAATGTGGAAGTCGAAGAGGCTGCAAATCGCTGAAGGAAGGAATATAAAATTAAAATACATTCTTCAGCTTAGTGCCAAGCAAATTGGTTCCCCATCACCTCCACCACTGGTTCTTATTCAATTCCACGAATAAGAATTTTCTATAGAAATTCTGCCAAAAGGAGAAGCAATATTCAAGGAACTTCTCATTATAGATGGAGTTTCTCAGGAGAAGGCTCCTGTGGTTCTCTTTACGCGGCTGAGCTATTTATCAGATTTGTATACCCACTGCCAACTCATAGACGTTAATAAAAAATGACACTCGCTAATCATAAACAATTCAAAGCAAAGCGACAAACATTGTTTAAAAGAGACACACGCCAAAGGTAACACAAATCCAACAATCCAAAAATAAATGCCACAAACTAATGTGGGAGAAAAACTAGAATAAACTATTATATTTTTTTAGATTGAAAAAGAATAAAGTAGAAGGAGACAAGATGGACCAAAAGGTTATGATGAGGAATTCTGAAGCTATGGAGTCACCATTAAGAACACACTAGTTTTCTCCCCCCCATAAGATTTGCCAGAGGCTATTGATGTGAGGAAATTGTAGGATGCCTTAGAAAGGAATAGAAGGAAGGATAGAAATATAAGAAAGAAAGAAAGAAAGAAAGAAAGAAAGAAAGAAAGAAAGAAAGAAAGAATGAATAATAGTTGTCTGGAATACTTTCTCCTAGTGTCACTCATTCTGATTTGCTTTATATGTAGGACCATCCCACTGATAGCACATCAGTAGGTATGTGGTATTTTACAGAGTCCAAGGGGAACAACCTTTCCCCAAAGAGCTTACAGAGAAAAGGCATTTACAGATGAAACTACACAGTCACAGAAGAGAAGGCACGGCAAGGGTGCATATCAAAAGATAAACAGAATTTTGTTCCGCTGTTTTGTATTGGACACGAGAACGAAAGGCCTGGCCCAAAAATTTCCAAAGAAAAAGAGCTGAAGCAAAGTAAGGAAGGTGACATTATCTCTGTGCAGGCAATGAAGCTCAATATTCTGTTGAGGCTGTGTGTAACAATATGAATGAAAGCTAATTCTGATGTTTGAAGTCTAGCCACACAAAAATTGACACTGAAGGAAGAGAGCTGTGGTAGTCAAAAATCCAGAGGAACCTAGCAATGCCTTTCAGATGAACAAATTTTATTTAAAGACTCAAGATTTTGTGAGCTACAACTCATTTCAGTCGACGTATGGAGTGGTAAGCCATTGATTCATTGGGTGAGGGGATTTGAAAACCCTAAAAAAGACAGCCTTTAATGACATTCATTAGTCAGAAAAGATGTTATGTGTGATGTCTCCTGTGGATGATGGCTCACCCACATCTTCCTCAGAGGCCTTGGGGGAGAATGAGGGCATTCCTGGGACATCTGGTATTCCTGACCCTGAATTGCTGGCAGAACATGCCTTGGATGGGGAGAGCTCGCAGGCCAATGAGGAAGAGGGGGAGGAGCTACCAACCTTGGTAGATGCTAGGACATGCAGGGCAGAGAGCAGTGGTTTCTCCTGGTTCACACTGGTTTGGGCAAACCGGTAGTTGTAATTTGGCCTGGGTTGCCGAACTGGTAGCGACCGCTGGCTGGCCACGCCCGCCTTCATGACTGCTGGGAAGCAGCTGGAAAGGAGGTGACAGCTGGGAGGCTTTTTGCAGTTGCATCAAAAAAGAAAAAGCCTCTCAGCCACTGCCTCTTGGAGAGCTGCTTTGCAGCAGTCGTGAGGGCAGGTGGGGCAAGCAAGCAGCCGCAAAGTGGCTCTCAAAGAGGCGATGGCCAGCCGCAGGCTGCTGAAAACTACCGGAGGTCACCAAAAATGCCACTGCTGTCACCGCCCTGTTCCTCACGCCGGCAGCACACACGCATCCCATTGTCCATTGCATTGCGCTCGGACTGACGCAGCAGGCAATGGGATGCGTCAGTCTGAGTGCAACACAGCAGGCAATGGGATGCAATGGTAGAGGCTTTTTTGGTGGCCTCCGGTAGTTTTTGGCAGCCAGCGGCTGCCTCTTTGAGAGCCGCTTTGCAGCTGCTTGCTTACCCTGACTGCGGCTCTCAAAGAGGCGGCAGCTGGCAGGATTTTTCTTTTTCAATGAGACTGCGAGAAGCCTCTCAGCTGCCTCTTTGCCAGCTGCTTCCCAGAAACAGCAGCTGGCTGGAGGCCCTGAAAACTACTGGAGGTAAGCTTGCCTTCCAGACTCCAGACCAGTGCGGGAGGAAGGTAAGCAGCCTGAAGAATGAGGTGGTGGGTGGGGGAGGAAGTGTGACTATGGCTGGGGCTTCTGAAAGAGGGGAAATAGGGTGACGTGTGCAACTGGCGAAGAGAGGGTGGGGCGGCATTCAGGAGGAGGCCTTTGATAGATTAGGCCAGGCCTGGGCAAAAAATAGGTAGATAGGTAGAAATTAAAAAATCCTACCTTTTTCTGTAGGCATGGCTAGGTGGGGGGGGGTGTCATGTGACTGAGTGGCTGTGGCCATTAGTTACGTCAAGTTGGCCATGCCCACTCAGTCACATGACCACCAAGCCATGCCCACCAAGCAAGCCACGCTTATCCTCTGAAGTCTGTGTCTGTCTTGTTGGGTTGCAGAACCAAACCAGACAGTTATAGAGGTGCAGATGACAGACTCAATCATTCCTCTGTAGAAGTGGATCAGCAGCTCCTTGGGCAGTTTGAGCTTTCTGAGTTGGCTATTTTAGTTATTAATTTGGTCAGGAACCAATTACTGTGCTAAGCTTGCAGCTGGGGGTTAAGCTGAAAACCTGAAATGGAACTGTCGAGGGAACAGACTGAATAAAGCTCTCTAAACCAACCCTGATATGTGGGTGAGTGGGGGCAGCACCAGAAGTGGGTTTCACATAATTTTACCACTGGTTTGCCAGGCACCAAAAATGTGTGCCTGTGCACGTGGTTTAGAAAACGTGGCTTACAGCTGCTAGACTCTCCTATGCCAGTTGCTGGAAAGAGAAAGGATGTCCAACTGAGGAACAAGTAGTCAATAAAGTATTGGACTGTGCAGAAATGTGCAGATTAACGTATGTGTTAAACGGGAAGGAAGACTCAGAATTCTACACGATTTGGGATCTGTGGTATAGGTGGTTGAAAAATAAATGCAAAAGTTAACTTTTATTAGGACAATGTATAATTACTAATTAAATCTATATATTATTGTTGTATTCAATCTTATAAAATTCACGTATAAATTGTATAATACTTAGATAATCGATTAGATTCCATATTTGTAAATATACAAGATGACTACACGCTGCCGAACCGTAGAGTTTGAAACGTAATATATTCTTTATTTAATAAAACTTCATTAAAAAAAAAAAAAGAAAACGTGGCTAAATAGGACGGCATAGCACCGGGTTGGATCACCAAGTCACCACTACCGGTTTTCTCCGAACCGGCTGAATACCACCATTGGACAGCACATTATGAAACATCTGATTTAAAATGAAGCAGATGACTTCATTTTTCTCCTTATTTCCATGTTGAATCTCTCCTTGTTCAGTTTCCAACCGTTATTCCTTGTCTGGCCTTCAGGTGCTTTGGAGAATAGGTTGACCCCCTCCTCTCTGTGGCAGCCCCTCAAATATTGGAAGACTGCTATCCTGTCTTCCCCTGGTCCTTCTCTTCACTAGACTAGCCATGCCCAGTTCCTGCAACCGTTCATCATATGTTTTAGCCTCCAGTCCCCTAATCGTCCTCGTTGCTCTTCTCTGCATTTTCCCAACCCCAATCATTTTGTGGTATTCTGAGTGGGAGATTCTAGTACATAACTCAGTATTTTATATATTACTTAATTTCAGATCGCCAGCATGGAATCGTGAAAGCTTCCGTACGCAAGTCCCTTGAATTTCAGTAAAGTGGGTGAGGAAGAATGTCTCTGTGAAGGATATTATAATTATTAATCACAACAATTATGACAAAGAAGCCTAATTTAATTGGGTGAGGGAATCTCAGCATCTGTTGATTAGGATTAGAAACATTAAAAATAGCAACACAAATTGAAGGAAGCTATGGGTAATAGTAGTACAAAGTGATCCCCAGCAGTGTGCTAAATGATGCAAAATTAAAATAAATTAAGTACTTCAGTTGGCGTTGATGGGACTAATATCTTAGGGGGGAGGGAAGACACGCATAAATCAACAGAGGGAAAATGATTAAGATGATAAATCTATACCTTAATCTCACTGAATATACTTCCTGATGAAATTAATGTATACATTCTTGTGGTGAATGTGTGTACACAGTCTTGATTGTCATTAACAAGGTTTAGAGCATTGGAACTCCATGAATCGGTTTTGCAGTTTGTTTGTTTATTTATTTATTTATTTATTTATTTATTTATTTATTTATTTATTTATGTGATGTCCCGGTGCCTGGAGGCCGTGCGGATCTGGATGGGGAGAAACAGACTCAGGCTCAACCCATCCAAGACCGAGTGGCTGTGGTTTCCAACATCCCAATATAGTCAGATGGTGCCATCACTGACTATTGGGGGTGAGTCGTTGGCCCCCACAGAGAGGGTCCACAACTTGGGTGTCCTCCTGGACTCACAGCTGTCTTTAGAAGGACATCTGATGGCTGTGGCCGGGAGGGCATTTTATCAGGTTCGCCTGATTCGCCAGTTGCGTCCCTTTCTGGATCGGGACTCGTTAAATACGGTCACTCATGCCCTCGTCACTTCCTGCCTGGACTACTGAAATGCTCTCTACTTGGGGCTCCCTTTGAGGAGCACCCAGAGGCTCCAGCTGGTCCAGAATGCGGCCACACAGGTGGTTATGGGAGTGACGTGGCGCTCCCATGTGACCCCCCTCCTGCGCGAGCTGCACTGGCTCCCGGTGGTCTTCCGGGTGCGCTTCAAGGTTTTGGTTACCAACTTTAGAGCGCTCCATGGCATCGGATCGGGGTATCTACGAGACCGCCTTCTGCTACCAATAGCCTCTCACCGACCAGTACGCTCCCATAGAGAGGGGCTCCTCAGGGTGCCGTCGGCCAAACAGTGTCGACTGGCAGCCCCCAGGGGGAGAGCCTTCTCTGTGGGGGCACCTACCATCTGGAACGAGCTCCCCCCAGAGATACGGAAGATCCCGGACCTGCACACGTTTCGCCGTGCTCTCAAAACTTTTCTATTTCAACAAGCTGGCCTGGCCTAACTCCCATCTTTTAAATTTTTAAATTTTTTAATTCGTGATTTTACAAATTGGGTGTTTTAATCTGTGTTTCGGCCAAAATATTTAATAATTTTAAGGGACTTTTTAATATTTGTATTATCTGTATTTTATCTTGGCTGTTCACCGCCCTGAGTCCTTCGGGAGTAGGGCGGTATAGAAATTTGATTAATAAATAATAAATAAATAAATAAATAAATAAATAAATTTATTATTGCGATTTATATGCCGCCTTTCTCCCTGGGGACTCAAGGCGGCTTACAAAATGACAAATTCCAATACAAATCACAATGAAATAAAAATTAAAATCAGCAACCCTATTAAAACAATTTAAAATTATGACAGTGTACCCCTCAAACGGATCAGTTAAGTTGACGGAAGAGCCATGTCTTCAGCTCGCGACGGAAGGAAAGAAGGTCGGGGGCTGTCCTGAGCTCGGTGGGCAATCCATTCCAAAGGGTCGGGGCTCTGGAATGGATTGAGTGAATAATGTTACGAGAACAAAGTTACTTTGTTCTCGTAACATTATTCACTGTGAAGTGTTAATATCACTTCATAATGCCTTGGAAAGACCACACTTGGAATACTGCAGCCAGTTTTGGTTGCCACGATAGAAAAAAAAAAGATGTTTAGACTCTAGAAAGGGTGCAGAGAAGAGCAACAAAGATGATTAGGGGATTGGAGTCTAAATACTACTGCAATGCTCTCTACATGGGGCTCCCCTTGAGGAGCACCCAGAGGCTCCAACTGGTGCAGAATGCGGCCGTGTGGGGGATTATGGGAGCGAGGGGGCATTCCCATGTGACACCTCTCCTGCGCGAGCTGCATTGGCTTCCAGTGGTCTTCTGGGTGCACTTCAAGGTGTTGGTTACCACCTTTAAAGCGCTCCATGGCATGGGACCTGGATATTTGCAGGACCGCCTTCTGCCGCCGATAGCCTCCCACCGACCAGTACGCTCCCACAGAGAGGGACTCCTCAGGGTGCCATCAGCCAGGCAATGTCAGCTGGTGACCCCCAGGGTGAGGGCCTTCTCTGTGGCAGCTCCTGCCCTTTAGAACAATTTGCCCCTGGAGATATGAAGGATTTCGGATCTCCGGGTTTTTCGCCATGCCCTAAAAACTTTTCTTTTCCATCAAGAAGGGCTGGCGTGAACCCGCCCCCACTTTTAGTTTTTTTTTAGCTTTTAAATTGTTAAATGGGTTTTTAGTTTTCAATGTTTTAAATTTTTGGGGCCACAGTTATTTAATTCTTTTAATAATTTTAAATTTTGTATTGATATGTGTTTTAGTTCTGGCTGTGCACCGCCCTGAGTCCACTAGGAGAAGGGCGGGATATAAATTGAATGAAATAAAATAAATAAATAAATAAATCATATAAAGGACGGTCTTCTTGAATAAGAAGCAAAACATCTTCGAAAGTCCAGTTGCCTCTAGAACAAGCACCTTTGGGACAACCATGACCTGGATGACTGAGAATCTCCCTAGACATTCAGAAGCATGACTATCCGGAGGATGGAATCTACCACTTAAATAGATCTTGTTTGCAAGACTTTGGTAATCTGAATGATCTTGTTAGATGAGAAAGAATGAATACTAAACATCTCTGAAGACATCTCTGTGGTCAGGTGGCCGACATGACTAAATGCCAAAGGCACACGGAACACTTTTACCTTCCCACCAAAGGTGGTCCCTATTTTTCTACTTGCATTTCTTATGTGCTTTCGAACTGCTAGGTTGGCAGAAGCTGGGACAAGTAACGGGAGCTCACCCCATTACACGGCACTAGGGATTCGAACCGCTGAACTGCCGACCTTTTGATCAACAAGCTCAGCATCTTAGCCACTGAGCCACCACGTCCCCTCAAATTATGTATACATTATATTAATTTTCCTGCCATCCAGTTCCAAACACTTTGGGCAATAGTACTTCGAAAGGTATCAACATTCCTTCAATTAAAATTCACACACAGCACATAGAATGCAATGACAGGTATGTAAGCTTTCTCCAGACTCTGCCGTCTCTTTTTGTTGCCCTCAACTTCAAAAGCAATCGGTTTCAACAACAAAGCAATTTTTACAGATCTGAACGATGAAGACTTCTCTATTCCTTGGGTTTTTTTTTTTCAAACTCTTTAGTTTATTAAGCCATTAAGCTTGATGTTCAAACAGGGGTTGTTACAATACCAGCATGATATTGTCACTGAGATAACAAGCTAAAAGTGGATGAAGCTGTAACGTTATGCAATTAAAACTAATGTTTACATTAAGTAATCTTTATACTGTCTTTTTATAGTCGGCGGTTGATTCTAATAAAGCAAATGAAAAAAAAAAAAAGGCACGCCTGTCACATGAGAAGAACTTTAAGGCTATATTTTTTACTTCGAAGCCTTTATTTCGTAGCTAATCGCCTTTATAACTTCTAAATATATAAGTTTAGATGTTTAGTTTAGATATTTTGTGTGAAGTTTAGTTTAGATACTTTATATGAACTCCAACAGTTTTAGTGTCATGGGTGTAACTAAAGAAAGTTGGCTAGAAAAAAAATCTAAGAAGAAAAATGTATGCTTTTCCTACTGATTGAATGTTTGGTTTTTCTCTCTTAATTAATATAATACGGTAGTATTAATATTCTATTCTATTCTATTCTATTCTATTCTATTCTATTCTATTCTATTCTATTCTATTCTA
>NW_026844017.1:4650937-4833437 GCF_029531705.1 Pantherophis guttatus
TCTTCTCTTCTCTTCTCTTCTCTTCTCTTCTCTTCTCTTCTCTTCTCCATTCCATTCCATTCCATTCCATTCCATTCCACTACACTACACTACACTACACTACACTACACTACACTATTAAAAGATCATATCTCACATCTATCTATCTGCCTATCATCTTCTATCATCTATCTATCATAATTAGATTTTAATGTTTACATTTTCTGCATTGCGTGGGAAAACTACCTCTTCCTTCCTTACCACTTTCTTATAGAGGGATGATCGAGAGCCTCCTGTCATATTGCATTCTAGTCGTATTGCAATACAGGAATATTGAAGTGGAAGAAAATGTGGTTTTCGTGGCTGTTTAATTTTTCTATTTCAATTTGTCTAAAATTTGATTTTGACAATTCCTAAAAGAAATTGAAATTATTGATTTTTTTTTCTTCTTCCAAAAATTCTGAAGGGTAATTTGGTTTTTCTCTTTGTTGAGAATTTCTCATTAATAAGCACTGTAAAATTTTCTATGTTACCTTCCATCTATACATATGTTTTTTAAAAAAACACAACAGGATATTTTAGTAGAGGAGAAAAAGACTTTAAATTGGCCTTGACTGTGTCTTTGTCTTGGATGAAACAATGATAGATGTATTAAAGTGAATTCAGAGTACCAGAGGGGGGGGAAAAAGCAATGAAATGATCAAACAAAGGCTGTGATAAGATTTTGTGAATTGGTAACACAATTAATTTTCATCAAACTTGTTCGTTTAATTAGATAAATACTAGGATAGGAGATAATCAGGAAAAGTAGCCTTAAAATTTCTCCCAAGGCTTGCCTTTTTGTAATAAAGTTGTATTTTGATCTTTGTGACCCTTTCAATATTCAAACTATGCAATTTGAAAGAGCAAGCCAACTTCCGGACTTTGCAAAAAGCATTTAATGAACCCCTGGAAAAAAAGAACAAATTGCATGGAAATGAACTTAGTGACTTTTTTTCTTTCTTTCTTTTAACTACAAAAATATTCAGTGCAAAGAAAATAGAACAAGAATTTCTGAAGATTTCAGTGGCTGAAATTCAGTCATTTAATTAAATCTATATTCTATTGCTCCTTGTGAGGTCCGGAACAGCATAGATGGAGCTGAAGATTAAAGCAGAAATTTATAATTGAACTTGATTCTTATAAAGTTGTAGCCTTTAAAAAGAAGATTTGCGATTCCATCAGCCACAAATAACAATTTGTGATATAATTGGCTTATTTTACTTATTTCTAAGATACCTTTGAGATCCATGCACATTCTTCTTCGTTCTCGATGTTAAAAATCAGTCCTACTTTTAGAATAGAATAGAATAACAGAGTTGGAAGGGACCTTAGAGGTCTTCTAGTCCAACCCCGTGCTTAGGCAGGAAACCCTACACCACTTCAGACAAATGGTTATCCAACATCTTCTTAAAAACTTCCAGTGTTTTAAAGTTTAGTTTTACAGCATTATTACAAATACATGAAGGACAAAGAGCAACACTAATTGCAAATATTATTAAAATCCAAGTAATAATGATAAAAAATATTATAACTTAATTGTAAGATACACTGTAGAAAATACAGCCCAATATGGTTATAAAAAGATTATAAAAAAATGTAACTTAATTTGCTTTATTGTCTTTTAGTGCCAGTTAATGACATTTTTATTATCTTGGGGCTTTTAATAATGTTAATGTTAATGCAGATGATTTTTTTTTTAAAAAAAATAAATAAATTAACAATGTTATTTTTATTTTTGCTAAATAATAATTTCATTGTTTCTACTGAACTGTGCACAATGTTCAATTCCTGCTTTATCCATTGTTTTAAACTACTTTTTTTTAAAAAAAATTGAATCTTATTATAAAATTCCTTGAGGGCTTTTTGTTTGTTTCTTTGTAATGGGGAAAAAATGTATTTATTGACTTAATTATTTAAATTGATATGGCCGCCTTCTCTAAAAGTTTCTGGGTGGCTTACGATACCTAAATATAATATTAAAAAGCGATACAAGGTATATAAATGCTGTAAATCTAATTGAAATAATTTGTTTATGGTGCTGTAGGTGAGTTTTATGAGTTGGAAGAAGTTGAAAGAATAAATAAATAAATATTGATACACAATCAGATTGAAAGACTGAATCTGCATATTTCCATTGATGAACACAAGTTTGGTTAGTCTTGGGGACACAAGAGTACAAATAAGCAAATTTAAGGATTTGTTTCATATCCTTTCTTTATCACTCTATTATTACTGATATTAACAGTTTTAGATATCCTTACTTTGTATAATTTTTGATGTTATCACGTTTAATCTAATTTTAAGGTTTACCTTATAATTTAATATAAGGTGCATATCCCGGATCTAACATATTAGGTGTCAGTTAGGTTATTTTGCAAATGTATTTGAACTCCATCTTAAATATTATTTGCCTGTGTCTTTGACCGAGATAAATTGAATTGAATTGAATTTGCTCACTCTTCTGCTACGGGTAGTCTTCTGACTATAACTGGGATCAGGACTTCTGTTGCTAAGTGAGGCACTCTATTAAGTGAGCTGTGCCCCAATTTTTAGACCATTTTTGTCTTGGTTCTTAATTTTTTTTTATTTTTTTTTATTTTATTTTATTGGATTTATATACCGCCCTACTCCCGAAGGACTCAGGGCGGTGAACAGCCAAAAAGATAAAACACACAAACTACAAAATTTAAAAGACCATATAAAAACCTATTAGATAATTTGGCCCAAAACAAATTAAAACAGCCCTAATATTTTAAAACAAATTTACAATTTACAATTTAAAAGGGAAGTTAGGCCAGGCCAGCCTGCTGAAATAAAAAGGTCTTGAGGGCACGGCGGAAGGTGCGTAAATCTGGGATCGTCCGTATCTCTGGGGGGAGCTCATTCTAGATGGCAGGTGCTCCCACAGAGAAGGCTCTCCCCCTGGGGGCCGCCATTCATTAATGTGAATTGCGTAGCATTAAACAAATCCAGATTGGCACATTGCTTGTCAGTAGGGAAGGTAGAAAATGGAGATTAAGTGATCTGGGATGGTACAACACTCAGTAGTGTTTCTTAGACTAAAAAATGTAGGTACAAACTAGAATAGAATAGAATAGAATAGAATAGAATAGAATAGAATAGAATGGAATGGAATGGAATGGAATGGAATGGAATGGGATGGGATGGGATGGGATGGGATGGGATGGGATGGGATGGCATGGCATGGCATGGCATGGCATGGCATGGCATGGCATGGCATGGCATGGCATGGCATGGCATGGGATGGCATGGGATGGCATGGGATGGGATAGAATGCAGAATAGAATAGAATAGAATAGAATAGAAGAATAGAATAGAATAGAATGGAATGGGATGGGGATGGGATGGGATGGGATGGGATGGGATAGGAATGGGAGAATGGGATGGGATAGAATGCAGAATAGAATAGAATAGAATAGAATTAGAATAGAATAGAATAGAATAGAATAGAATAGAATAGAATAGAATAATAACTTTATTGTCACTTTGAATGTACACCAATCGGCATACATTAAAAAGAAATTTCATTGCAATACAGCAAAAATTACCCAGTCAGTGTATCCATAGTTTCCATGGTTAATGCTGAGAATTCTGGGACTGAAGTCCATCCATCTAGCACTCATCAAGATTAGGAAGCCCTCATCCAACACTATTTAATAAACTTTCCTTATCCTTTTGCTTTAATGAAGAGCGCAACCGAGAGTTCACCCATACTGGAGACGTTTCCATTATATTTGTGAGATGAAATTGCAAAATCTTCCTTGCCAAATAAGGAAGGAAAAGCTCCATTCATTTTAAAGACTTGGTGGCTTCGTATTTGAAAGAATCAATAAATTTCAGAGGTGTGCAAAATTTAGCTCCAGTCCTGCTTCCTGTCTCTTCAATATTAAAAGTGATTAAACATTGAATATAAAGGCATGGATCCTTGAAGTGACGTGTGGTTTTACATCCATCAGCTACAAGAAGAATTACATGTTCTGTATGTCAATAGGACCTTTTCCGAGATGATAGATATGAAAATGTAGTTTGCAGTGTTATTTGCCAGGAAGTTATTTCTATGAGCTCGGTGCATAAAATCTGCTACTGTTAGATAAAATTGTCAGAATAATTAGGTTTCCTTTTAAGCCACATCACTGAATGAAATGTAGTAATTCCAAGATAATATTTTTCCTGAAAAGATGCCAGAAGAGAGGGAGATGATTCACAGCTACCAATGTATGAGACGCCCCTTTGCTTAAATAAGCAGAAGCTTATTTAATGTACTTATGGTATTAATGAGAAAAAAGAAGGCCACCCTACAAGCAGGAGAGGAAAGGAGAGCTACAGGGAAGAGCTCGAGGTGCGCTCTCTAGGGAAGGGAAAGGCAAGCAGGAGCTCTTACACAGTTTTTCCTGAAAACTTTCTTGAACGGTGTCTGAGTGATAAAGACGAGAAAACAGAAAGCTGCATTCTGTTCAGTGAGTCTGTTTTCATTCTCATCAATTAACTTGACAAGGGAATACGTTCTTGAGATATGTGCATTATGCTCTGGATTTGGGATCTTAATTGCATGTAAATTGCAGCCACATTGAGCCAAGCTTGTCTGAAAATGGAGTGGAGTGGAGTGGAGTGGAGTGGAGTGGAGTGGAGTGGAGTGGAGTGGAGTGGAGTAGAGTAGAGTAGAGTAGAGTAGAGTAGAGTAGAGTAGAGTAGAGTAGAGTAGAGTAGAGTAGAGTAGAGCGGAACAGAACAGAGCAGTGCACACAGAACAGAACAGAACAGAACAGAACAGAACAGAACAGAATAGAATATTGAAATGGAATGGAACCAGAGGTGGTATTCAGCCGGTTCGGATTGGTTCACCTGAACTGGTAGTGGAAATCCACCCTGGCGCTATGCCATCCTATTTAGGTATGTTTTTAGGCCGGGCGCTTGCCGGAAGGCAGGCGTGTGAGCAAAGGGCATGCACGGAAGGCCGGGCACATGTGCAAAAGGATCTATCACAATCTTTTATGCTTCCCTCCTTAGAAGTTTGACTCTTTCCATTCACTTATTATATCAATAACACTTAGCAGTAAAACTGATAAGAAAACCAGCTGCCTCCATCTCACGTACCTACAGGGAATTAGGAGGGGAGGGGGACCCAAAATATGAAATTACTAATTTAAACAACTTGATGGGTTTTCACTTATTCATAAAGTTAATTTCTTGTTAACTGAATTAATATTCTGACATTTACAGTAAGCATATAAAAAACTAATTAATTTCTCCTTCATTTTTTTGCATTTTTAATCAGTTCGCATGTTTAAAATTAAAATGTGATACCACGAGGTTCTTTTGACAAGAGAAAAATCTGAAGAAAGAATACTGCTTTTTCTAGTATTTAAATTTCTCATTATTTCTTATATCTACTTCAGATTGATTGTCCTACCTATTATCTTTGGAAGGAAGATAAATTATGCTTCACAGCACATTTTTCCTAGTCACATTCAAACAATTTTGAACAATAATAGTTTAGGAATAGCGTACATTTAGCTGAAAAATACATCTCATCACCCAATGGTCTTCTTTTTGCAGTTTTTGTGGATTCTAAATCGATTTTTGATATGATTTCATAGAAGAAGCAAACACTTCAGGGATACTCGGTGAATAAAATATTGGTCTTTGAGGGGTCTTCAGTGCTCTTTGAACTTGGTTGTTTTCTTGTAGGCATTTCATTACCCATCTAGGTAACCTCATCATTGTTAATAAGGAATGGGATTTGCTCTTAGTTTATATTCTAATAGCTTGCCCTATCAGGTTGGTGGAATGGCCTTAGAGGTTGTTTGGTTGAGCTGTTTACTGTTAGCTTTTTTTACAATTCTTTGATTGCGGTATTGTTTACTTCTTGATTATTCATCTGATGTTAATCTTGTTGTTAATCTATGCTCATCTGGATGTTGATTGCTGGTGGGGAAGTGTTTCTATTACCTTTTTGGCTTGTTGATTATTTCTTTTAAATAGTATGTACAGTAGAGGCCAAAATTGTGGAAACCTTTTGGGAAAAGTGTATTTTTGAGGTTTGATGGCTAATAACACCACTTTTTTCTTTTTCTTTTTTGAGTTTCAAGATAATCCTATTCCACTGCTGGAATGGCCTGGGAATAGCCCAGACCTTCACCCAATTGAAAATCTATGGAGCCGACTAAAGAAACTTGTTAGTCAGAAGCGACCCAGCAATAAAACCCAGTTAATAGAAGCAATCCTTCAATCTTGGTTTCACATTATAGCAGCTGCAGAAGTAAAAGACTTGGTTCACTCCATGGGAAGACATTGTAAGGCCGTCATTCATGCTAAAGGTTACCCAAATAAATATTAACTGACATCATGATAACTTTTGTAGTTCTCGTTTTTTCTATGGTGATCATTTTTGTACTGTATATCTCATTTTTTCTACATGTTTCACTTTTCTTCTTTATACACTAACTGCTATTCTAATAGCAAATCCTTCATAAATGTTATTTATTGCATTACATTCTTGATAAAATTATTTTTCCATTGATATATAATTTTATGGTACTACTCCAAAAAAAGTGGTGTTATTAGCTAGTTTTAGAAAATGAACTTTTCCCAAAAGGTTTCCACAATTTTGGCCACTACTGTAGATGTTGTTTATGTTTCTGTGTCTATTAAGGACCAATTTTTCCAGGAATTCTCCAGAAGTTTTGGACTTGACTTGATCTAGGATGGTCACAGTTTCCTAGGTTCCAGAGGATAAGGCAAGGATCTATTCTAGCCCCTTTTTAATTTGTACATCAGTTCAATCATTCAGGTTCTTTCATATAATCCCCTATCTCCAATGTTAGCAGGTGGGACAATTCTAAATTTACTCTATGCAGATGATGTAGTAATTTTGTTGGTCTCCCAGATGGGAATGAGAAGGACATTGAGGGCATTAGTTTCTTTTTGGTTAAAAAATACAACTTGTAGTAAATTACCAAAAAAGAAAGAAAGAAAGAAAGAAAGAAAGAAAGAAAGAAAGAAAGAAAAAAGAAAGAAGAAAGAAAGAAAGAAGAGGAGGAGGAGGAGGAGGAAGAAGGGAAGGAGGAAAGAAGGGAGGAAAGGGAGGAGAGGAAAGGAAAGGAAACGGAAGGAAGAAGGAAGGAAGGAAGTGGAAGGAAGGAGGGAAGGAAGAAAGAAAGTAAGAAAGGAAAGAAAGAAAGAAGAGAAAGAAAGAGGAAAGAAAGAAAGAAAGAAAGAAAGAAAGAAAGAAAGAAAGAAAGAAACTACTAGTGCTTGCATGACAGAACAGTAGGTTGTATAAATGGCAAATTAATGGGGCTCCCATAGAGCAGGTATGTAATTGGGGTACAGTTCCAGACTTCCTTATCTTGGAGCGCACATGTCTCTTATCGGGCAGCTATGGCCCAACGTAGCTGCACAACTGTCTTAAGATTCTTCTATTCATAGGGGACACATATTATTCCTGCAGCTTGCAAGCTTTTTCTTGCTAAGGTCATCCCTCACCTTCTTTATGGTCTTCTGATTTACATTTTTACAAAGTTTAATATTTTGGAAACTCTTCAGTCCAAATTTATAAGAGCCATGTTTTCAGTTCCGAGATGCATGTTGTTTTATAGTTTTTGTGGGTGCCAGAACCTGGATTGTATCTTTTTAATTTCTGGCAGAAATTGATTTTTTTTTTTCCCCTGTGGGCCTGGCTCCACTGGTTCTCAGAGACTGTTTTAAATCAACCTGGCTAACAAAAACTAATAACGAACTCAATTCCTCAGGACTGTCTTTGGAAAATCTCTGTTCATTAGGGCTTGGAAATGTCATCTTAAACAATGTATCTGGGATATTGATTTTCAAACCAGTTTAGGCCTAGTACCCAACCCTAGAGTTTATAGAGTCTTCTCAAATGGGCATCTTATCTCTTTTCAATTCTAATTGTGAGATTTTGCCAGACTTTCAATTTGACCAGATTGGATGCTGTCCCCTCTACAATTTTTTTGCAGATGGTATCAAAATGTCCCTTCATCTCTTTTCAGCAGTGCTTCTGCCCTTGCGTAGATGGCTTCATGGAATCCTGTGAGAGGGATTTTGGAGTCCTAGTGGACAACCACTTAAATATGAGCCAGCCGTGTGCAGCAGCTGCCAAAAAAACCAACACAGTTCTAGGGATAGAATCAAGATCGCATGAAGTGTTAATACCACTTTATAAGGCCTTAGTAAGGCCACACTTGGAATACTGCATCCAGTTTTGGTCACTACGATGTAAAAAAAAATGTTGAGACTCTAGAAAGAGTGCAGAGAAGAGCAACAAAGGTGATTAGAGGACTGGAGGCCAAAACATATAAAGAACAGTTGCTGGAATTGGGTATGTCTAGTTTTATGAAAAGAAGGACTACAGGAGACACGATAGCAGTCTTCCAATATCTCAGGGGCTGCCACAAAGAAGAGGGAGTCAAGCTATTCTCCAAAGCACCTGAGGGCAGGACAAGAAGCAATGGGTGGAAACTAATCAAGGAGAGAAGCAACCTAGAACTAAGGAGAAACTTCCTGTCAGTTAGAACAATTAATTAACTTGCCTCCCGAAGTTGTAAATGCTCCAACATTGGAAGTTTTTAAGGATAACCATTTGTCTGAAGTGGTGTAGGGTTTCCTGCCTAAGCAGGGGGTTGGACTAGAAGACCTCCAAGGTCCCTTCCAACTCTCTATTCTATTCTATTCTATTCTATTCTATTCTATTCTATTCTATTCTATTCTATTCTATTCTATTCTATTCTATTCTTATTCCATTCCATTCCCTAAACCAGTGTTTCCCAAACTTGGCTATTTTAAGATGCATGGACTTCAATTCCCAGAATTCCCCAACCAGTATGCCTGGTTGAGGAATTCTGGGAGTTGAAGTCCATACATCTTCAAAGGGTCAAGTTTGGGAAACACTGCCCTAAGCCATTTCCTCCTAACTAAATTGCCATTAGACTCAGTTACAAAATGCTGAGCAGGTTAGAGAGGTGACATAGAATTTATACCACTCTTTTTTTCAAATCCTGGGATTTTTAATTTATTTTTATTTCATAGCTCAAGAGTCCACAGATTATTATTATTAACAGGCTATTATGGACAAAGATGGCAGTTAAGTGTTGTATGTATGTCATTGTGAAATCCTGGAGCAAAGTGGATGCAAACAGCATGAATAAACAAAACTAGATTTTGATAATGTTATATTTTTTCTTTATACAAATAGCCAAAGAACTATTCGGATTAAAATGTTGGAACAGTACTGGAGAAACTCAACATCTTATTTGTGTTCAGTGACCTTGGGTTAGTCAAAGTTGGAAAGCTTCATGAAACATGCAGAATTTTGTTAATCATGAATGAGTAAACCACTATTGGGCAACTTTGAAAATACACTACACCACAAGAAAGCAAATTTCTATATTAAGTTATGACTTCAAACAACATATGAAGCCAACCTGACTTTTCTGAAATATTGTTGTAAGGATAAAAAAGAGGAAGAAAAGAATGATGCTCATTTCCTAAGTCTCCCAGAGAACAGTCAGAGTGATATATTAAATGTAAAAAGTAAAGCAAATAAGTCTTACTACTTGCTGTATAAAGTAGCAAGATATTGGAGATGGATCAGAGCGGCCACCAATGTAGGAGTAGAACAAGAAAGCCAGAGGGAAGAGTTAAACATGTCATCAGCTTAGAGTCCTTGTGTTGCCACAAATGATCGAAGTCCTGATCTTTTTCACTTGACATTAATCTAGATTGTCTCCTATGTAGGGAGGAGGATAAAATCAGGACCATCTGTTAAGGTGGAGCACAGAAGATTTATTCAAGTCTGTACACAAGAATCTGATCAATGAAAGTTCAGTTGGCCAAGGTCAATGAAAATCAGGACAATTGGATTTGGACTGTTTGTGACAACAAAAGGATTCTAAGCTGCTGATGCACTTAACACCACCACCCAGCTCTTCTTCTACAACCAAATTCATATTGTAACTAAGGTCATTTATCATTGTTTGGAAATAGGGAGATCCATCATATTGTTCTGTCCCTGTACCACGCACACACCCCCACAGACGGCCCGGAGTTAATAAGCCACACAACAAAACTCTTTGATGATAAAGCTGGCAGCAACCCAGTGGCTAGCTGCCAATTCAGACTTTACTCACACAAAACAAAGATTAATCCAAATGCAGTCCGATAAAGCAGGCAAAGTCTAGTAAAGCAGATATCATGGAGTATTTCCAGTTTTTGCTCGTCACAAACTGAACCGGCCACCACACCCACATTTATACCCTGTGGGGTGTGGTCCAGTGACTCAGCTAATCTCTGGCATGCCTTCCCCTCTGCTGTGCATGCTTCTCCCTGCGCCTCTGGCGAGAGTCCAGCCAGCACTTATCTCCTTCGTCGCTGTCCACCTGTGGCTGCGGGGATGTGCTTGGCTCTGGGCCTATCTCTTGGCCTTCAGTGTCCTCCGGAGGCATTGCCAGAGAGGAGGGTCCTGGAGAGGGAGGCCTTGCCAACTCCTCTCCCTCACTCTCAGAGTCTGCATCTGTTGATAGCTCAGGCTCAGGCAACGGAGCCACAACACATATAAACTGCCTTGTACTCTTAGAATACTACCGTGTTTCCCCGAAAATACAACCTCTCCTGAAAGTAAGTCCTACCTTGATTTTTACATGTGCACCTAATGTAAGCCCTATCCCCAAAATAAGCCCTAATTAAGACCCCACCCACTCCATGGTGCACTGGTAAAAATTAAGCTAGGGTGAAGATAGGGGGGTGGAGCTGCCCTACTACTTACCTTAGAACAGTTGCAGCCAGACCTCGCAACCCCAACACCTGCCTTGCCGGCTCATTTCTTCTGCAGCTGGCAAGGCTTTCCTGAAATACTCTGCAGCCAATAACAAAGCTCCAGATTCATCCGGAGCTGTTATTGGCTGCAGAGGCCTTCAGGAAAGCTTTGCTGGCCTTGCTGGCCAAAGAGGTTCCTGAAGGCCTCTGACAGCAGAAAGGAGGCGAAAGCAATGCGTGCAAGTGAGGTGAGTCAAAGTCCCCCCGCCCCCCAAAATAAGACCTGGTGCCTTTTTTGGTGGCAAAACAATATAAGACCCAGTCTTATTTCCAGGGGAACATGGTATTACTACTACTACTACTACTACTATTGAAAAATAGGCAATTTGAAATCCTAGCTAAGATCTAAAGCCTTCCACACCCACAGCGAAAGTACCTTTGTGTGTTCAAGATTTAAGAGAGGCAATATTTCAAAGGCTTAATAATTATGAGAGGGGAAAAAATGAGCTGGGGTGGACCTGCAGCAATTATGTGGTGCAGCATAATCATGACTGACTTTTCATTATGTTCCTTTTTCCCCCCTCAGTCTTCAGCTGAAAATTAGCCTTGCTCCATCTGACTGGCATCCCAAATTGTCATTCAGTGTCCATTCCTGAGGCATGATATCAAAAGCTCTACCAAGCTCAGATCATCTAACATTGCATACCATGCTCTTTGATAATCAAATGATACAAGGTCACCAGGCATGACACAGCTCCATCTGTGCACCCAGCCTCACATGTTAAGCTTGCAAACTTGGTGTGAAGGCAATGCAGCTCTCCTCAAATTCCCCAGTGCAATTGTCTCCATTCATCAGTGCAATGCAATCTGTCCAATTAATGTCACCGTTCGCTACATCTAAAGTTGAGCGCATTTAAATCTTTAATGAGAGCGCAGCATCTGGGTTGCCTCCATGTAAAATTATCTTTATGTAGCCATTTTAATTGCAGCGCACCATTTGTTCAGGAGAGAAATCTGAAGAGCAGACTATACATGTCCTCATTTGAAAGGCTACAGAATCTCTGGAATTTAACTCTAACACTATGTAGACCAAACAATAGGGTCCATGGGTTTATGCATTATTAGGTTTAGTAGTAACTGTAAGAGGGATCTTGGAGTCCTAGTGGGCAACCATTTAAATATGAGCCAGCCATTTGCTGCAGCTGCCAAAATAGCCAACACAGTTCTGGGCTGCATGAACAGAGGGATAGAATCAAGATCACTTGAAATGTTAAAACCACTTTATAAGGCCTTGGTAAGGTCACACTTGGAATCCTGCATCCAGTTTTGGTCACCACGGTATAAAAAAGATGTGGAGACTCTAGAAAGAGTGCAGAGAAGAGCAACAAAGAGGATTAGGGGACTGGAGGCTAAAGCATATGAAGAATGGTTGCAGGAACTGGGTATGTCTAGTTTAATGAAAAGAAGGACTAGGGGAGACATGATAGCAGTGTTCCAATATCTCAGGGGTTGCCACAAAGAAGAGAAAGTCAAGCTATTCTCCAAAGCACCTGAGGGCAGGACAAGAAGCAAAGGGTGGAAACTAATCAAGGAGAGAAGCAACCTAGAACTAAGGAGAAATTTCCTGACAGTTAGAACAATTAATCAGTGGAACAACTTGCCTCCAGAAGTTGTAAATGCTCCAACACTGGAAGTTTTTAAGAAGATGCTGGATAACCATTTGTCTGAAGTGGTGTAGGGTTTCCTGCCTAAGCAGGGCATTGGACTAGAAGACCTCCAAGGGCCCTTCCAACTCTGTTATTCTATTTTTTATTTCTTCAAGGTTTGAGGAGCTCTTTGGCTTTGAAAGAAAGAAAAATGTCATCAGCTCTGGAGCCATTTCCCCCCTGGCTGCCACAGTGGAGATGAATTAAGCTGTGGGAACAGGAGGGGGAGGAAGAGATCGCTGGGGGATTGTAGCCAAAATAAAATTATTTCTTCTGAGAACCCACCAGGTGCAAGGTGGTGGGATCTGAGACCAAGTGATTCTTTGACTGTGAACTGATTGGACCATGTGATGGACTCCATGGGCAAGAGCAAGAAAACTTTATTTTTAAGTAGGGGAAAACCCGAGTGGGGTTTAGAGTCAGGTTTCCCCAGATGTGCCAATATGACATGCCTAATAAACAGTGGTGGGATTCAAATAATTTAACAACTGGTTCTCTGCCCTAATGACCAGCTGGGTAGGCATGGCTAGGTGGTCATGTGACCGTGTTAGGAAATGATAATTACCTAACTTGTTGGGTTGGGAATATACTGTATAAACCCTCAATATAGCTTTAAGACTGTATTGCTGTATTGCATCATACTGTGTCCTGATTGGTTAACTCTGTAGCCAATGTCCTTAAGAGGGAGCTTGAAACATGGTTTGTTTCTCTTTGCTGACCATTATTGCTCTTTGCTGATCATTACTGCTCTTTGCTGTGTTTGCTACTGTTTGCAACTGTTTATTATGTATGACTATGACGACTGGTAAGAAGACTTTGTTATTGCAATATCCCTGGATTATTGTTTTACTATCTACTGCTTTATCTGTGTGTGACCTGGACTGTTTATTAGACTGTGCCTTATTACTATTTCCTAAAAGTAAACACAACTCAGTGTATCTCTGTGTTGGCTGTTTATTCGCAACTGCTCTCAATCGCTTTCATGTGCACACCCTTGCTACTCTAGGGTTGCTCTGCGAATTCCTTAACAGACCGTGTGGGCATGGTCAACTCAATGTCACTTAGGTCAATGGGTGCTTCACCTTAGTTGTTACAATGTAATACGGGTTAACCAGAGAGGCAGTTTCTGTAAGCAGGGCAATAAAGATTAGGCTAGAAACAACACCAGAATGTTTCCTTCCTGCCTTCCTTACAGGATTAGCCTTGTGAAGTGAAAACAAACAAAATAAGATTTCTTCCAACAACTGGTTCTCTGAACTGCTTAGAAAGTTAACAACCGGTTCTCTCGAATAGGTGCAAACTGGCTGAATCCCACCACTGCTAATAAATCTATACTTTGAGGAACATGCCTGCTTGGAGTTTTGATTCCGTTGGGTGTGGTACTTGGAACCCTGACAAATATTTTACAATGCACAATGGTGCCTGTATAGCACCCTCTCGAAACCTAAGATAAAGGAGTCTTCCCTTAGAATTCCAAGTATCAATTGAGGTCTTCCATGATCTCTGAAAAACATATTTTCCCTTAAAGTTGAAGCTTCTCCCAAATCAATTCTTGATTTGTTCCTGGTTGAGGAATCCTTGTCTTCTGAAGTTGATTCTTTATAGATTTAAGCAAAATTGAATATAAACCCTTCCATTCCCCACTATCCTGTCAGAGCTGAAGAAGCTTCTTGGATGAGAAGTGAAGTGTCTTCAAAGAAAAAACAAGGAAGTCCAGTTGCCTCCTGAAAAAGCACCTTTGGGACAAGAAAAACTGACCAATGGACCTTCAGAATTCCTGGAATGTTTGACTAAAGTGGTCAAACATTCATCATAGACTTATTTTAGAGAAAAATGGGTATGGCCAAAGACCCTGGAAGAAACATAATAATCTCTACAGAACTCTTTCCCACTTCCATTTAAATGAGATATTTCAATCAAGAAGGGGCCTCCACATTTTTCTTGAAATGTAGGCAACACGACACTGTTAACACAGCAAATAAAATTATTCCCTGAGTCACAAGCTCTTCCTTTACAGTTTCCAACATCAAGTGTTTGAAAACTTTTTTTCTTGAAAAATATTGTACCATGTTAACGCATCCTATGAGAACACTAAACATCTGCTGTGGCAAACCCACACACTGCAGAGAATTCTGTTGTGTTCTAGGGATGCATACTCAATTCATGTGTAGCACTGGCACTTTTCATGTTTAAGAATTCTAGATAAGTTTATTAAAGACTTTGGAACACTATCTGACAGATGCTAATTCTATAGTTTACTAAATCTTCTCCTCATTCCCCCAATCTTTCATGTTCTCTAGAAGTCTTATAGTACACAGGAGCCCAGTGGCTCCTATTAACACTGGGTCTAAATGAATAGGGATTTATGGATATCTTCCGAATTGGTGTCAACTATATGTCTTTAAGGGACGCGGTGGCTCAGCGGCTAAGACTCTGAGCTTGTCGATCAGAAAGGTCGGCAGTTCAGCGGTTCGAATCCCTAGCGATGCAGAACAGAGTGAGCTCCCGTTACTTGTCCCAGCTTCTGCCAACCTAGCAGTTCGAAAGCAGGTAAAAAATGCAAGTAGGAAAATAGGGACCACTTGGGTGGGAAGGTAACAGCGTTCCGTGCTCCTTTGGCATTTAGTCATGCTGGCCACATGACCACAGAGACATCTTTGGGCAGTGCTGCTCCTTGGCTTAGAAATGGAGATGAGCACCACCCCCTAGAGTCGGGAACGACTAGCACATATGTGCGAGGGGAACCTTTACCTTATATGTCTTTAATAACAAGTTTTAATAGTAAAGCACTAAGGATGGGAAAGAATAAATGTATTTGGGGAAATACTGCTATAAGTTCTCACACAATGGAGAACTTGAAAGAATATTATGTGATTAGTCATTTTCCTTTATATTAAAGATTCATATTGGACTGATGAAAAATTCTGTGAAAGTGATGAACCACTTTAGTTATTTGAAACAGATGTTTCCAAGAATAGTTGATGCCATGATTAAGGAAGGCATTTTTGTTGGTCCAAGATCAGATACTGTATATCATCAATGACAAGAGGTTGAAAGATTTGTTAGTGGGATCAGAGAAAATCATCTGGAAAGCATTCAAGGATGCCATTGAGAATTTTCTTGGCAACTACCAAATTACATTCAAGTGGTTGACAAACGCCTCACAGAATATAAGACCATGAAGTGCAACATGTCACTGAAGATTCATTTTCTGCATATACTTGGATTTCTTTCCCAAAAATCTAGGTGCAGCCAACGATGAATATGATGAAAGGTTTCAACATGACATTGCCACAGTGAGAAAAAAAAATGGTATCAGGGCATGAGTATCAATGGTATCAATCCATCAATGTTGGCTGATTTTTGTTGGACATTGCAACAAGATGCATCGGACACTGAGTACAGATGAAAATCAGCAGCAAAAAAACCTTTAGCTCTGTTGAACTCATGCAGCATGTTGGATTAACATCGTGTGATTAAGTACATTACAGTCATTCAAAGTTAATTTCATATTTCTCAAGATTCCTAGGAGATTCACTGAGCCACGATGGCTCAGTGGTTAGAGTGCAATAATGCAGGCTACTTCAGTTGATTGCTAGCTGCCTGCAATTTGGCAGTTTAAATCTCACCAGGCTCAAGGTTGACTCAGCCTTCCATCCTTCCGAGGTGGGTAAAATGAGGACCCAAATTATTGGGGGCAATATGCGGACTTTGTAAACTGCTTAGCAAGGGCTGCAAAGCACTGTGAAGCGGTATATAAGTCTAAGTGCTATTGCTATTCAGCTGTGGTGGCACAGTGGTTAGAATGCAGTATTCTGCCGGCTGCCAGAAGTTTGATCTTCAGTGGCTCAAGGTTGACTCAGCCTTCCATCCTTTCGAGGTAGGTAAAACCTGACTTTGTATAAAAAGGAACACCGCTTTGGGAGGGGGGCGAAAGCCCTACTAAGCAGGTATATACAAAAGTATGAAGGCTATTGCTTAACGCATTGTAAGTCGCCCTGAGTTTCCGGAAAAGGGCGACATATAAATCGAACCAATAAATAAACAATAAATAAATAAATAAATAAATAAATAAATAAATAAATAAATAAATAAATAAATAAATAAATATTGCTGTTGCCATTCAGTCACTCTGAAATTATATTTGTGTTCAGCTTGAAGGGGTTTATCAAAATCATCCAAAGTTTTCTTTCATGAATCAAGACTTTTGAAGAAAATTGTTGTCCAGTGCAATTTACCCTGTCGATATAAAAGGATCAGAGGTGGTATGCAGCCGGTTCAGACCAGTTCTCCGGAACGCACGCTCACATTTGCAAACCGGTAGGGAAGGTAAGTGAATACCAATCCTGAAGAGGATAATATCTATCTCCCCCACTCCCCCATTCCTGAGACTTCCTTATAACGAAATATTGTAATGGAATATTAAGCCTCCTAATTGAGTTCATTTTTAAAAAAGGGCTCTGTATAGTGGTTTGTCACAGACTGAACGGAAATCCTCTAACGCATTCCTGAAATTTTTATTGGAATAATGATTCACCGAGTTTCTCATTACTCCAACTTTTAAAACTAGCCTTTTCTGACCCCTTTTTTACTTGACGTAGCAAATTGTTGTTGTTTTTTCCTTCTTCTTCTTCCCCAATTCCATTGATGGGATTGCCTGTATTAGAAACCACACACTAGCTGCCTGTCATGATCAATAACGGTTCTCCGGGAATAAATTAATTTTCTGACACAGAACTCCAACCATTCTGATGTGATCAGCTGCTGACACTGATTGTCAGATGGAAAACAGATGCTTTGGCAACCTGAAAAAAGTCATAATTACTGGATGAAGTGAGTCATAAATGTCAACAAGTCCCTTTCAAATATTAAATCAATGCAAATGAAACAAGCCTAAAACTTGTTCCAATGTTCCAAGAAAGGCACTAAATGCAGATGAGGAGATCTGGACATCGTTTTGAATCAGAGCTCGTCTTTTCCTCTGATGGCGTTGTAGAAGAAGAAATATCCATCTGGCTCAGTTCCAAGATGGGAGAAAGACACTGGAAACATGGAGGCTGATTGGAAAGATGGTTTATTGATGAAGCAGAACCACATGGGTTTGTGGTTCTGGACAGCTGACAAAATGGAGTTGAGAGTGGGGGGAGATATACCTTCTCTGGACTTTGCATTTGAGCTTCTTGTTCCTGTGTAAGAACATGTATTCTACTGGCTGTTGTCAGATCCCTATGGGGTCATGTGGGGTTATTTGTTGTTGTTGTTAGTTGTGAAGTCGTGTCTGACCCATCGCAACCCCATCGACAACATTCCTCCAGGTCTTCCTGTCCTCTGCCATCCTCTGGAGTCCATTTAAGCTCATGCCGACTGCTTCAGTGACTCTATCCGGCTACCTCGTTCTCTGCCGTCCCCTTCTTCTTTTGCCCTCAATCTTTCCCAGCATTAGGCTCTTCTCCACTGAATTCTTCTTTCTCATTAGGTGGCCAAAGTATTTGAGTTTCATCTTCAGGATCTGGCCTTCTAAAGAGCAGTCAGGGTTGATCTCATCTAGGACTGACTGATTTGATCGTCTTGCAGTCCAAGGGACTCACAGGAGTCTTCTCCACCACCAGAGTTCAAAGGCCTCCATTCTTTGGTGCTCAACCTTCCTTATGGTCGGTAGGGGTTATAGCTGGCTCTATAGACAAAAGAGGAAATGCAAATCCTAGGTGCTCGTCTGAGCTAATTTGGTTGAAAATTGGACTGCTCTGGGGTGATGCGATGAAGAGGCTTGGGTTCTGAAAGGGTGTTGGGCAATTCCTATTGTAGCTTAATGGCTTTCGTCCTGTTGGATCTTGGAGGAGGGGGCTTGCTTCTAATCCTACCATTCTGCCTTTGTTCAAACTTTGTTGCAAGGGGTTTCGAAAAATATCCTGTCTTGAATGAATTTCTGTCTGCAGTATTTGCTTTACCTATGAATAAAGCTATCCAGATACTTGTCTTCTCTTTCAATAAGCTCTTTATCTCTTAAGTGCTGGCATCTGCTGTGGACTATTAAGGAAGGTGGGGGCTGCTTTCTGCCTCAAAAAAAAAAAAAAAAAAAAACATGTTTCTCCATTTCTCCCTTGGGAAAATATAATCTTCTGCCTTTTTAATATTCCTCAAAATATTTCATTCTTCTAAGAGTGAGGCGGGGCTTCCCACAGCACAAAGAACAGAATTTAGACTTTCAGCATGTAGCAGATGGTCAGAAGTGGCCACCATGAATGCTGAGTTTTAAATGATGGGATGGAAGAAGAAAGTAGAAAGAACTTTCTTTTCTTTCTTTCTTTCTTTCTTTCTTTCTTTCTTTCTCTTTCTTTCTTCTTTCTTTCTTTCCTTCCTTCCTTCCTTCCTTCCTTCCTTCCTTCCCTCCTTCTTTCTTTTTTTCTTCCTTCCTTCCTTCCTTCCTTTCCTTTCCTTTTCTTTCCTTTCCTTTCCTTTCCTTTCCTTTCCTTTCCTTTCCTTTCCTTTCCTTTCCTTTCCTTATTTCAAGTCTATCCTTCTCTGACCCACATATTTCAGAACTAAACAATGGTAATACTTGATTGTAAAATGATACGCAAGGACTACTACAACCTTGACTTAACTCTTAGCATGCTCATGCCGCAGTGCTATAATCTAGAGATTATTTTGACTATGTTTTGGAAGATAGGGCTCCAGATATTTGCTTCATCTTCTGTTACAGGTAATACCATGGTTTCCACAGAGATTGGCAACTTTAAGACTTGTGGACCTCATTTCCCAAAATTCCTCAGCCATGGGATGAGTGTACAGTGCACCTGTATCAGAAAAAGGAATAGTTTTATAAGTTGATTTGCACAGATATGAATGCCCAGGAAAACAATATATTGTGTTTTCCCAAAAATTTAACCTACTCAGAATGTAAGTCCTAGCTTGATTTTTACACGTGCACCCAATATAAGCCCTACCACAAAATAAGCCCTAATTAATACCCCTCCCACTCCAGGGTGCATGGATAAAAAATTAAGCTAGGGTGAGGAAGGGGGGGGTGGAGCTGCCCTACTACTTACCTTCGGACAGTTGCAGCCAGGCCTCGTATATCCTGATACCTGCCTTACCAGCCCATTTCTTTTTCCAGATCAATCCAGAGCTCGGCTATCAGCTGCAGAGGCCTTCAGGAAAACTTTGCATCTGCAGAAAAAAGTTCCTGCAAGCCTCTGACATAGAAAAAGAGGCCATGGCCAATGCATGCAAGTAAGGTGAGTCAGTGGATGACATCCCCCCCCCCCCCGAAAATAAGGCCTGGTGCCTTTTTTCATGGAAAAAAATATATATAAAACAGGATCTTATTTTCAGGAAAACATAGTAGATATACCTTGTAGGTAGGTCTCACATAATATTGCTTACATTTCAGCTGGAATGCCAATTTGCATAGCGGATATAGCTGGGAACAAAATATCTGGGTGGTTTCTTTGTGAAATAATATTTACTAAAACAAAAACAATTCCTTATATGACTATTTCTTTAATTTTTACCTTGCTTTCCCCTGCCAGTCGTGTAGGCATGATCCAAACTAATTTAAATACATTCCATCTGACATTGTATGGGCATTTATTTGGAAGCAAATTTTTAACCACACGCATATAATTTTCAATTACGGAAAGAAATTGTTTGGACTGTGGTCCCTCTCCTGCGGAATTTAAGACAAGCCATTATTATCTTGTTTGTTTGTTTCTATTGCCAATTCAAAACAGGCACAGTGAAGAAACACAACGCAGATTTCATTTTACACAAATTACTCAGATCCACTTAAGCAGGCTTTAGCAGAGCATGGACAGCAGCAGGAAATTGAATTTCTTGGCCTCTGTCATTTTTTTGGGTGAAAAGAAACACGGAGAACTAGTTTGGTCTACTTTCTCAACCTTGGCAACTTTAAGACTTTAAGCCACAAAATTCTCCAGCCAGCATGAAATTAAAGTCCACCCATCCTAATCTTGCCAATGTTAAGAAACAATGGCCTAGTGGTTAAAGCTAAAAAGTGGAAGAATGTGAGCAGGGGTGGTATTTTCACTTACTTTCCCTACAGGTTTGCAAATGTGAGTGCGCACACATCCATGCATGCCCCCGGCCTTCTGTGCATGTGCTTTGCTGGCTTGTGCACCTTCCGTGCATGCGCTCCGCCTCAAAATCATGCCTAAATAGGATGGCATAGAGCCGGGGCGAGTGGGCAGGTCCACCCGCGATTTCTGCTACCAATTCAGGCGAACCGGTCCAATCCAGCTGAATACCACTTCTGAATGTGAGTACTCGTGCTGCCTAAGGCATGAAAGCCAGCTGGGTGACTTTAGGCCGGTCGTTCTCTCTCAGCCCAATCCACCTGACAGGTTGTAGAGAAAATAGGGGGAGGAAGGAGTATTTGATATGTTTTCTGCCTGGAGATAGATAGATAGATAGATAGATAGATAGATAGATAGATAGATAGATAGATAGATAGATATATGCATATTCTTTCTAGCCAGGTTTTACCTACGTAAGCTATGATGTGCAGCCCTAGCTTACGTAGGTAAAACCTGGCTAGAAAGAATATGCACATAAAAGCCTACGAAAAAGAAAGAAAAAGAAAATATATATATATATATATATAAATTTTCTTACTTCTTCGTAGGGTTTATGTGCGTTTTTCTTCTAGCCAGGTTTTACCTACGTAACCAAGGTTTTTTGTAGCTCCAGCTCAGTAGAATCACATCTACTTGGTTCTGGGCTTTTTTCCTTTCTAACAGCTAGCAAGCTCTAACTGCTAGGCGGGAGACCTAAATAGATCCATTTCTAGCTCGTTTGCTTTCATCAGTAGGCCACACCCATATCTTATGTATCCTCCCTGTAAAGGTACAGTATCAATTTTCTTACTTCTTCGTAGGGTTTATGTGTGTTTTTCTTCTAGATTCTACTGAGCTGGAGCTACAAAAAACCTTGGTTACGTAGGGAAAACCTGGCTAGAAGAAAAACGTATATATATATATATATATATATATATATATATATATATATATATAATATATATATATATATATATATAATGAATGCAGGATAAAAAAAATATCTAAGTGTGGAAGTTTGAATCTGAATATATTTGGAAAAAAACTAAGTACAAACAAGGAATATAAAACCTAGTGTTAAGTGTACATCTTAGAAAGTTGCATGGGGAATGACATATTAGGAATACCTTATTCTTTTTAGAAAACAACAGTGCACATACAGCTCCTATATTCATGGTGTGTTTTTTTAAGCAAATGTGCAAATATAAAAATCAGATTTGTTGTACAGGAGCAAAGATTCAACCATGGAGAATAGCAATAGCACTTAGATGTATACTTCTTCATAGTGCTTTTACAGCTCTCTCTAAGTGGTTTACGGAGTCAGCATATTCAAAAAAAAATTCAAAAATTCAAAAATATTTATTGTCAGTGCACAACATATGTACAATGAGATTGGTTGAGCTCCCTCAGTGCACACACACCCCAAACACAAACACAATACAACTCACAGTGAAGACAGAAAATCCCTAACCCGATAAATCATGTTAACAAAACACCCAGTCCTTTTGCACCAGTGTGAACATGTTACACATTGCACCAGCCCTGCAGTCCATCATACTATGTAGTTATGATGTTATTTCTCACTCAGGAGCCCCCAACAATCTGTGTCCTCATTTTACCCACCTCAGATGGATGGAAGGCTGAGTCAACCTTTAGCTGTTCAGGATCGAACTGCTAGCAATTGGCAGAATTAGCCTGCAAGACTGCATTCTAACCACTACGCCATCAAGGATAAAAAGATACATTTACAAGTTATACTTTATGATATTTTGTTCCTGAGCATTACTATTATGGACTCAGTAGCTTACCTCACTTTCCTCCTGTGCTTCCTGGTTGCCTTCCACCCATCTTTTTAAATTTCATAGCATTATATTTCCATTGTTTATTTTTATTCCTTTTTATTCCTTATTATTGTTTATTATTATTTCTTTGCTATTGTTATGTCAACATTTTTATCAATTTTTTTCCCTGTTTTATTGTTATAAATCAAACAGAGTAGCCAAACTGGGAGATGGGTGCAAAATAAATAAAATAATAATAAAATTAAATTAAATTAAAAAATAAAATCATAAATAATAAAATAAAATCATAAAATTGTAAAATTGTAAAATTGTAAAATTGTAAAATTGTAAAATTGTAAAATTGTAAAATTGTAAAATCGTAAAATTGTAAAATCGTAAAATCGTAAAATATTTTTTTTAAATAATCTCCCCATTCATTACCACTTCTCTTTCATTACCACTTTGATGTTGTCCAACATTTTGTTGAAGGAACATTTCCCCCCCAAAAAAGGTCTTTGTTTGGACAGGTGACCAGGACTCAATGAACTCTGGACCTCAGCTTGGTCTATTGATGAGTTCCAAAACAGAAGAAGCTTCAAGAAGGCTGGGATTCTATCCAATCAAGCTTTTCTTTTGAATGGCCACTTTATTTATTTATTTATTTATTTATTTATTTATTTATTTATTTATTTATTTATTTATTTATTTGTTTGTTTGTTTGTTTATTTATTTATTTGTTTGTTTATTTATTTATTTATTTATTTTATTCGGCTTATATGCCGCCCTATCTCACAATGGACTCAGGGAGGCTCACAACAATAAAACACAAGCCACAATAAAAATAAAGACTAAAATCTAAAAAATTTAAAATTAACCCATTAAAACCCTAAAACCCCATCATCAGACCAGGTCAAGGGATTTGAAAAGCCAAGTTTTTAATTCCCGGCGGAAGGTGCGAAGGTCAGGCGCTAGTCAGAGCTCCAAGGGGAGTTGATTCCAGAGGGTGGGCGCCCCAACCGAGAAGGCTCTACCCCTGGGGGCCGCCGGCCGCCACTGTCTAGCCGACGGCACCCTGAGTAGGCCCTCTCTATGGGCACGAACCGGGCGATGGGATGTTGTTGCTGGCTGTAGGTGGTCCACCAAATATCCTGGTCCTAAACCATGTAGGGCTTTATAGGTCAACACCAGCACCTTGAATCTCACCCGGAGGGCAACCGGTAGCCAATGCAAACCATGCAGGAGGGGTGTAACATGGGAGTATCGGGATTCTCCCATCACAACCCGCGCGGCTTCATTTTGCACCAGCTGAAGCCTCCGAGTGGTCCTCAAGGGCAGCCCCATGTAGAGAGCATTGCAGTAGTCAATCCGTGTATTATTATAGTTATGAATACATCAAACAATAACCCATAGCAGTCAATGGGATTGATTAGGTTACCTTTACCGATTGGGGTAACTCAAATACATATTAAAGAGGTGTTGAGGATGAAGTCATACCCATGTACTGTATATAATGGGTCCTTTGGATTAAATACCTAAACCGATCACTTGAATTGATATTTTTTCTAGACCGCTATCAACAATACCTTGAGTTCCGTGGTCTAATTGTAAAGGCTTAGCAATTCCTCTGTTAACGCTTTCATTTATCTTGTTAGCGTCTTGTTACTTCAGCCTGGCATGGCTGAGAATTTCAAATGCCTGCTTGCTGGAACTGAGTTTGCAACAGTGTTGATTTAAAATATTGCACCCACGTGTGTTAAAATCTCACGCTGGAACCCTTCAGAATTTCTCCTCCATCATTTAGTGGCTGTTAGATTGGGTAGAAATGATTATCTGTGGGAACCTTAGTAAGGCACTCTAGTAATTTTGTGGGTGCATTTGAGGAGACCCCTTTTTATATACCAAAGGCTTTCAAGCTGGCAGAATCTGAATGCTTCAATTATTCAGCAATTCCCTTGCAACGGACTTGCCATTTTAGGTGACATGTTTTTATTAAGAAACAATAAACCCGTTCTGTATTTTATGACAAGCATCACGTCAAGTAATTTGTATTGATTTTCTGATGAGTAATGTTTAGTTTCCGTCCAGGAAGGTAGGAATGAAAAATCAAATTCTAGGGTATAATTTCTAATCATGTCATGGTGCTTTAGTTGCTGCATTTTAAGCAATTCAAAGGCTAACTTTTTATTGAAAAGTATCCAGGGATGAAATCCAGCAGGTTCTGACAGGTTCTGGAAAACCGGTAGCGGATATTTTGAGTAGTTCAGAGAACCCGGCAAATACACCTCTGGCTGGCCCCAGAGTCGGGTGGGAATGGAGATTTTGCAATATCCTTCCCCTGGAGTGGGGTGGGAATGGAGATTTTGCAGTATCCTTCCCCTGCCACACCCACCAAGTTCACTTTTTTGGAAAAAGAAATCATCACATTATTTCTATATGTGTTATATTTTGAACTGGCATTCGTATGTTACATAATAATATCATTGAATGTACTCTAATTTGAAAATAGATAACTTAAACAGAAACAGTTCTTTTAAAGTTTTTAAATTATCATATAAATTAGCTGAATCCTTTTTTTCTTTCTTTCCCTTTCTTTCTTTCTTTCCTTCCTTCCTTCCTTCATTCTTTCTTTCTTTCTTTCAAATTTCTTTCTTTCTTTCTTTCTTTCTTTCTTTTTTTCTTTCTTTCTTTTTTTTTCTTTCTTTTTTTCTTTTGTGAAAAAGTTAGCATATGTAACCAAAAAAAAAGAAGGCAGACTGTGGACACTCTTAATGATCTCACCACTCATTGTAATGTTCTGTTCTTTCACATGTTTTAATTTTTAATTCTGACCATAATAAAGGATTGATTGATTGACCTGTCACCAATCTAACCAAATCTATCATCCCAATTCATCAGGAACGTCAGGTTTGAAATTTATGGATGGTGGGTCTTCTGTTACAAATAAAATAGGGGTATCATTTTCTGAGAAACATTTATGAAGACAGAAAGGTATTCCTTTTATTTTTCAACTCTGTGGTCAATAAGAATTCTTATTTTCAAATTTCAAGCTACAGCCAGACAGATTAATTAGGGGTAGAAATAATTAAGCCGATATCCGGATGAGTATTATGCAACTAAGAATGGGCCCCGGTTAGCCAGGATTATGTTCATAGGTGAGAAAAGGATAAATGATACCTTGAGGAAATATTGTAATAAAAACAAATTTATCTCAAGGCGATGTGTTGATGGCTGCTACCACAGCTTTTCTCAGGGGGTTATAGAGATCTGAACCCTGAGATCTTTGCTATTTTTAGCCTTCAGATCACAAACGCGTTCAGAGATACCAGTTCCTTCCTACATTTACGGATAGCAAATTCGGTTATTTTTTCCAGCCACCTCATATGGTGACACGGGGACCTAGTTGGTTTATGCTAGTGTGCAAAGTCAGTTGCACGGTTTGAATAACAAGGACGCTGAAGAATTTGCAAAAGAACGTTCCAGAGGCCTCTTTGTGCCCATTTGATGGGTCTACATAAATATCTCAGCCGAGATGTATCTAACTGGTTTTTTCCCACCCACAAATTGTTAGATTTGTTGCTGCTTTCCCAAATGAAATCAATGTTCAGAGCACTGTAACTAATTGAGTCATATTTTTTGCAAGCATGCTGCATAATCACCTTGGTACAGTATATGCATTCGGTGTTTTTCCATGGTGCCTATGTCCACGGGATGAAGAAAGTGCTCCAGCCAGTGGTGAAATCTAATTTTTTTTACTACCGGTTCTGTGGGTGTGGCTTGGTGGTGTGGGGGGGTAATGTGACTGCGTGGGCATGGCCAATTTTTTATTTTTTATTTTACTTTTAAAACTATTTTTTCTACAACCTCTTCGGCGAAGAGGTTGTAAAAAAATGCTTTCAAAAGGCTCTGACGATCCCAGCTGAGTTGCCTGATAAAAAGCCTCTGACGATCAGGCAACTCAGCTGGGATCGTCAGAGGCATTTAAAAGAAAACAAAGGGTTTTTTTCTTTTAAAAGCTTTTGACGATCCCAGCTGAGCCACGCAATCATCAGAGGCTTTTTTTTTTAACTTTTAAAACCATTTTTTCTACAACCTCTTCAGCGAAGAGGTTGTAAAAGGATGCTTTCAAAAGGCTCTGACGATCCCAGCTGAGTTGCCTGATCGGCAGAGGCTTCTCTGCCGATCAGGCAACTCAGCTGGGATCGTCAGAGGCATTTAAAAGAAAAAAAAAGGATTTTTTTTTTTAAATGCCTCTGACGATCCCAGCTGAGTTGCCTGATCAGCAGAGGCTTTTTTTCTTTTAAAAGCCTTTGACGATCCCAGCTGGGTGATGCGATCATCAGAGGCTTTTTTAAAAAACTTTTAAAAGCATTTTTTTGGCCGAAGAGGTTGTAAAAAAAATGCTTTTAAAAGTAAAAAAAAAAGCCTCTGATGATTGTGCGGCTCAGCTGGGCATGGGGGGGTGATCCGGTCCGAACCGGGAGTATTTCACCCCTGGCTCCAACCCACATGTTAGAAGAGGGCCTCTCAGGCTTCGATAACCAGCAAGCAAGGAAATATGGAAGCAAGAAAAAAGAAGTGAAAAGCCGTCTCTTTAAATTTTAGTGGCCATTAAAATAATCTTAAAATATTAAGATTTAATAAAGAAGAATATTTGTAAATCAGGGTTGACAAGGGAGGTAGGTCCTTGATGCGCTCTGAGTTTGCTTGCTTTCTTGCAGAGGTTTCATTACCTGAACTAGTGCTACTTTAACACTGATGGTGTTATCTAATTAGGGCAATGAAACATCTGCCAGAAAATAACCCCCAGGGACATCTCATATTAAGATATTGTGATTATAAAACTACAGAGGTTTTCTAAACTAAAAAAAAATATATATCGAACAATTCAGTTTCTTTTCAGATTAACAGAAGGTCATCTGGAAGGGTCATCTAGTCCAATCCCCTGCCCAAGCTGGAGATCCTGTACCATTTAGAATAACAGAGTTGGAAGGGATCTTGAAGGTCTTCTAGTCCAACCCCCTGCTTAGGCAGGAAACCCTACACCACTTCAGACAAATGGTGATCCAACGTCTTCTTAAGAAAGACGTTGTCCAACATCTTAAGATTTCTGACAGATGGCAGTCCAGTCTCTTCTTGAAAGTCTCAAGTGATGAAGCTCCCACTTCTTTTTTTTTTCATATTTTTATTATTATTAAAAAAAATTAGCATTCATAACATACATGGATAATAATATATAATATATAATATATAACAATATACACAATACAAACAATCAACGAGTGCTCCCCCACCCCTCGGGATCATTCCTGCTTCCAAAATCTTAACGCTTCTTCTGGTGGTGGTATCCCCCTTCCTCCCAAAAACACATATATTAGGAACTGTTTCCAGATTCCATTGAATTCATTTACTTTTATTATGCCCCTCCTTACTTTAATATTACAAGTCAGTTTATCATTTATGGCAATATCCCATACTTCCTTATACCATTCTTCCAAACAATAATCACCTCATGTCTCCCACAATTTCTGAAGGCAAATGGTTCAATTGATTGATTGATTGTTCTCCCTGTCAGAAAATTTATCCTTCATTCTACGTTGAATCTCTCCTTGGTCAGTTTCCATCCATTGTTCCTTGTCTGGCATTCAGTTGCTTTGGAAAATAGCTTGACCCCCTCCTCTTTTTGGCAGCCCCTCAAATACTGGAAGACTGGTGTCATGTCTCCCCTAGTCCTTCTCTTCACTAGATTAGCCATGTCCAGTTCCTGTACCTGTTCTTCATAAGTTTTAGTCTCCAGTCCCCTAATCCTCCTTCTTTCCTTCCCTCCTTCCTTCCTTCCTTCCTTCCTTCCTTCCTTCCTTCCTTCCTTCCTTCCTTCCTTCCTCTTTTCGTTAAACTCATTTTCATTAAACTGGATACATCCAGTATAATGAAAAAAGGACTGGGGTGACATGATAGCAATGTTTCAGTACTTGAGGGGATGCCACAAAGAAGAGGGCAGTCAACCTATTCTCTAAAGCACCTGAGAACAGGCAAGAAGGAATGGATAGAGACTAGATCCAACGTAGAACTAAGGATAAAATTCCTGACAATCGGTGGAACGGATTGCCTTCAGAAGTTATGAGTACTCCATCACAGAAGGATTTTAAAGAAGATATTGGATAGTCCTTTGTCTGAAGGGGATTGGACTAGAAAACCTCCAAGGTACCTTCCAACTCTATTATTATGTAATTCAGTTTTATTCTCCTCACTTTTTTACACGAGGAAAGGGTATGGTTTGAAAACAACTGTACTACAAAACACACTGCACTGACATTGTGGGTATAATGAGCCTGGTTTAGCTCAACAGACAGAAGCACTGTAATTTAACACCAGCTGCCTGCAATTAAAGTAAGATCGAATCTCACCAGGCTCAAGGTTGACTCAGCCTTCCATCCTTTCTAAGGTAGGTGAAATGAGGATCCAGATTGTGGGGGCAATAAGCTGACTTTGTATAAATATACAAAAGTATGAAGGCTATTGCTCAACGTACTGTAAGCCGCCCTGAGTCTCCAGAGAACGGCGGCATATAAATCAAAATTAAAAAAAATAATAATGAAGAGCATATTGCATGGATATCTTTTGGAAATACTCAGTTGTGGCTCACAAATGGACACATCCTTAGAAGTTTATAAAAGTGACAATTCTTAACCTACTGTATCTAGATCTTGTGCTTTGGAAAATAGAGTTGTATTGAGATTTCATGAATAAAACTTTATTTAATCCCTGTTGTTTTTTTTTTTTAAAAAGAAAAAAATTACTGGCCCTTTATGCAACCTAATTTTGGTAATTGGAGTTGCTCTGATGAAAGGTAATTTATTTAGATAAAGGTTTTGTTATCTGTGCAGTGCTTGCCAAAGCTGGTCTGCATTTTACGAAGCAGAGTGGCATTCGTGGGGAAAAAAAAAAGATTTGTTAGTCATATCTCTTCTACAGTCTATGAAAATAATGACAGTGTGCCCTGGAGAAATGGGAGGTATTTTAATGAGTCTGTTGCAGAAGAGAAGAGAGGAGAGGAGAGGAAGGAGAGGAGAGGAGAGGAGAGGAGAGGAGAGGAGAGGAGAGGAGAGGAGAGAGAGAAGAGGACGAGAGAAGAGAAGAGAGAGAGGAGAAGAGAAGAGAAGAGAAGAGAGAAGAGAAGAGAAGAGAAGAGAAGAGAAGAGAAGAGGGAATGATTGAATGTAGTTGTGTAGATTAGTTGAGTAGAGTAGAGTGAGGTAGAGCATAGAGTAGAGTAGAGTAGAGTAGAGTAGAGAAGAGCAGAGCAGAGCAGAGTAGAGTTAGAATAGAATAGAATAGAAGAGAGATAGAATATAGAATAGAATGAATAGAATAGAATAGAATAGAATAGAATAGAATAGAATAGAATAGATAGAATAGAATAGAATAACAGAGTTGGAGGTCTTCTGGACCAACCCCTCACTTAGGCAGGAAGCCCTATACCATTTCAAGCAAAAGATTGTCCAATCTCTTCTTAAAAACTTCCAGTGTTGGAGCATTCACAACTTCTGGAGGCAAGTTGTTCCACTGATTAATTGTCCTCACTGTCAGGAAATTTCCCCTTAGTTCTAGGTTGCTTCTCTCCTTGATTAGTTTCCACCCATTGCTTCTTGTCCTGCCTTCAGGTGCTTTGGAGAATAGCTTGACTCGCTCTTTTTTGTGGCAGCCCCTGAGATATTGGAACACTGTTATCATGTCTCCCCTAGTCCTTCTCTTCATTAAACTAGGCAGAGTGGAGAATGCCAATATTCTTTTGGCAAGAATGAAACTGGAGTTGAAATAACGATAAAACTCCGTAATAAAAAGTTGTAGGAATACATAACAGGCATGCCTTCTTGTAATACATCAGACAGCATTGCTAATCAAACTGATTTCCATCACATTGATCTTTATCCCTGTTCCATGCACGTACATGGGCTTCAATATCTTAGCTTGCTTGTGTAGCGGGAGAAAATAAAATTTCAATAAAGCCCTAAGTATATCGGATAAAATATTGTACCTTTCAGAACTAGAGAAGCTTCTTGGATAAGAAGCTAAATGTTTTCAAGAAAAAAAATCCCAAGAAAGTTGTCTTTTGGAAAAAGACGATTGGGACCTGGATGATTGAGAATCTCCATAGACGTTTATCTTTCAGAATTCTGAAACTGGATAATATTGGTTTTCAACTTGATGTCCATGGAGATTCTCAGTCATCCAGGTCATGGTTGTCCCAAAGTGCTTTTTTCAAGAGGCAACCGGACTTTCTGGTTTTTCTTAGAAAATGCTTCAAATTTTTTTACTACCGGTTCTTTGGGTGTGGCTTGGTGGGCAGGGCATGGCTTGGTGGGTGTGGCTTGGTGGGCGTGGCAGGGGATGAATACTGTAAAGTCTCCATTCCCTCCCCAATCCAGGGGAAGGATACTGCAAAATCTCCATTTCCTCCCCAATCCAGGGGAAGGTTATTGCAAAATCCCCATTTCCTCCCGATCAGCTGGGACTTGGGAGGCAGAGAATAGATGGGGGCGGGGCCAGTCAGAATTTTTACTACTGGTTCTCCGAACTACTCAAAATTTCCACTACCGGTTCTCCAGAACTGGTCAGAACTTGCTGAAACTCAGCTCTGGTTTCGCTTCTCATCCATGAAGCTTCTGCAGTACTGACAGGATGATGGGGAATGGAAGGATTTATATTCTTTGCAGACAGCTGGTAATTTGCATCCTTTTGTTGGGCTGTTGAAACACTTGGACGTTTCTCTGTGTCCTCAGGGTCACCTGAGTGATGCAAATGGTTCCTGTAGTCTGCAATTTTTTTTCTCTAGAAACCCATTCCTATTCCCACACCATTCAAAGGGTGTTCGTCCCAAATTGTATAGCTAAAAGTTTGTAAAGATTCTCTGTCATCCAGGTCGTGGTTGTCCCAAAAGTGCTTTTTTTAGGAGGAAACTGGACTTTCTTGTTTTTTCTTTGAAGACACTTTTCTTTGAAGATGACCTGGATGACTGAGAATCTCTATAGACTTTTACACTGCATCTATACAATTTGAGATGAGATGAACACCCTTTGAATGGTGTGGGAGTAGGAATGGGATTCCCAGAGGGAAAAAAATGCAGCCTACAGGAACCATTTGCATCACTTAGGTGACCCTGAGGACACAGAGAAACCTCCAGGTGGCCTCAACGGCTCTCTCAAAGGATGCAAATGGCCAGCTATTTGCAAGGAGTATAAATCCTTCCATTTCCCACCATCCTGTTAGAGCTGAAGAAGCTTCTTGGATGAGAAGCAAAATGTCTTCAAAGAAAAAACAAGAAAGTCCAGTTGCCTCCTGAAAAAGCACCTTCAACTTGTTATCAGGTTTAAAGTCACGGGGAAAATGTTTGTGTGTGCTCAGAGGTGTGTTACTTAACAATATGCATACAGAAAATGGGGGATTTTAGAGCTAGCAAGAAGGTGGGAAGACTTGTTGACTTTAGGAAGTCTACAATATTTGCAAACTTTGGCACAAGACAAATATAGCGCCGGTGTAGTAAGTTAAAAAGTGTCGCAAATAGACACATTTAACCTTTTTACTCCAATTTACTGCCAGGCATATAATACATTTTATGTCAAACTTCAGGGAAAAACTACTGAGGTGCATTATTACATCAAGGGAACAAAAAATTCTGAGCAGCACATCAAAAATTATTAAGTCTTTTCTGCCCCATTAATGCCCATGGCAACAAAGGCTGCCAAATTTATAACAGGCATGCAAACTTTCATTTGGAGCTAAAATGTTGTTTGTTGCTGCAATGTTTGTCTGGAGGCCTTTCTTTAAAAATGCAGTGCCATATATTAGGGGGAAATTGGCTGTGATTCCTTGCATGTGATGTCATTGACATGACGTCATTATCCTGTACGGAGACAGAGGGAACATCTGTACCATACAAAATTATCTTTTTCGTGCTTCTCTCTGGTGAGTAGAAAAACACCCTGTCAACTCGCAAAGAATCCCTGGCGTGCTCTCAAGTTGCCATAGGCAAGGGGAATGGGAAACCAATGAAACAGCATGGCAGCCAAAGACAGATGCACATTCCAGGCTTATGTTTCTCAAGGCTGTCTCCAAGGGTTACCCACAGCGGCTGGAGGGGAGTGATCTCTACAATCTGCAAAATTGCTCTGTTGGTGAATGTGATTGATGACACACCCTGGGGGGGAGGGGGAAAACAGGGTCATGATTGGGGCATAAATTACATGGGGTCAGAGCTGGCTTCACTTGGGAACATACTGACATGAATCTTCTAGTAAATAACTGCATTTCTTTTGAAGCTTGGCTCGAGGCTCATGATTTAATTAGGGCATCTGTCAGAACTCTGATACACCCCTGTTGTTTTCTTTAACAATAATGTGAGTGGTGTTCTGTTGTCCCCTTCCAGGGTTATTTTTTTTTAAAAAAAATATTTTGCTTGTCTAAATTTGTGGTGAATTTGCAACACCTTGATGCCTTCCTATCTACCCATCATCCATGGAAATCTTGGGTTTTGTTCCTCCTGACTATGAAAGATAGCAATGGATGAGAAGCCAAATGTGTTCAAGGAAAAAACAAGAAAGTCCATTTGCCTTTTGAAAAAGCACCTTTGGGACAGCCATGATCTGGACGACTGAGAATCTCCATAGACATTAAATTGGGTGATACCAATAATCTTGTTGGTAGAATTCTAGAGACTCAGAAGCATCCGTTCTTTGTCATCTACAGCCTCTTGATCGTTCCAGTGTTGCATATGGAAATGGCCAGCAAGAGACTCTCTCTTGGTTTTCTATGCTACTGTTCTGACCTAGGCTTCCTGAGTCAGTAAAACACACAAGTAGTCCCAAAAAAACTCTTTTATTGCAACAGCTGTGAATTCTGTTCATTCACAGATGAGTCCCAAATAGTTGTAAAGAGTCCTTCAGGATAAGGCCAATAATCACCCACCTTTATCTCCCTTGACACGCTGCCAAAGACCTAATTGGCAAAGCCACACAGAATCCATAATCAAACAGAGCTTCAGACTTTAAACTGAGCAGAATTAACAATGTTGCTTCCTGCAAAGGCCCACATGCCTTTGCTCCTCTTTTAAATCTTATGGGAGGGGCCAATCATCTCCAAGCCCTACTCCTGAGTCGTCCCTTTAGTTTTAACTGTTCTTGCTTTCTGGCAGCTCTGTGCATGCACGCACTGGGAACAGGCTCCCCCTGTTCCTCTGCCTCACTGAGGTCCAACTCTGGAGGCTCCAGAGGCAGCACATACCTCCCAGATGGCCCTTTCTCTGCCTCTGATGCAGAGCCCTCATCCGAGCCTTCCTCAGACTCCAAGACTGGACCATGTTTCTCCCCAGCCTCCTCACTATCTCACTCTGCTGCCAGCTCCACAACAGCTTCCAAGATCTGATTTAACTGACAAGAAGACTCATATTCTTAAGCTCTTCTGTCTGCTTCTTGGAGGTAAGCGAGTTATAGTTCCCTGTTTCTACTTCCCCACTCCAGAAGAACAGAAACTAAGATATATAGGCTATCAATCATAGCATGTCTCAATTAATTGTACCCAGCAATTTGGATACAAGTAAGTTCTGGTAAATGAAACAGATTGGATCGTTCAAACCAGGATGATCTCAACCATGAATAAGAAATGAGACAGTTTTAACCTTGGGTTTAAAATCAGCAAACTTTGGGAGCACTGAATTTACACTATGAATTTACAATTAGGTTTAGGAAAATTCTCTACTGTTCATTCTCAGAGAGAGAGAGAGAGAGAGAGAGAGAGAGAGAGAGAGGGAGAGAACGAGCTTGTGCTGGATGAGACACATTGATTGGAGAAAGAGTATTACTGAAAGCATGGAAGGATATAAATACTGAAGACATTTATGGCTGCAGGTTGCACAGCTAGCAATAATAGATCGATAGTTCTGAAGCAGATAAAGTAAGGAATTATAGCCATGTCTGTAGTGATAGACAAATCGGTACATATCAGAACCTTGCCGTGTTTGTATATATTTACCTAAGAATTAGTTCCACCGCAATTTTGTATGTTTTAATCATTCTACTTTAAAAAAAAAAGTCCAGATGAAAATGTACATTATTATTAAATGCATGCTATCTCAAGAAATATACTTTGCAAAATAATTCTTTTACAGTGGAGAAGTGCCTATCAACATTTGGTAAGTTTGACACCAGGATAACAAAGGCTGAAGCTACACATTCATCCATCAACACGGAATAGCAACTTTCATACAAATTCATCAGATGTATTTATTTTTTTGTTAGTAGCTTGTCTCGCTTCGTGTTGCAAATGAATGTAAAGATGATTAAATTGTGAAACACATACACAGACATTTGGAGGCCACCTTTTATGAAATAGCATATTATTTTATAAATATTGCAAAATATAAAACACTTAAAACTGCATTTTCTGAAAACGAACTACCTAGAAAAGCCTACATCAAATCAAGTGTAGGCATTGTATAAAGGATGTATAGCAGTCATACGGAATTTGAATGTGAGTTGGCTTGGCCAGTCCAAATTAACTAAAAAAGTGGGAAATGGATTTAGGAATGAGACAAAAGACTTCAGCTTTTGTTGAGGCACTGAGGAAATAGCATTGTTGTTACCTCTGAAACTGTTTGCCACTTCGTTACACAAAGCGAAAGGGAGAATTTGGAGGAATAAGAATGGAGAACTGGGTCAAGAGGAGCTTTGCCTGTGATCTTTAGTATCTTCCCCTGCAAAATCCAAAGCTGTAGTTCTCAAATTAGCTGTTTATTGGAGTCTAGAAAGATTTGATGTGAAAGGTTCACTCAAAATTATTGTAGCTTTTCTTGTGCTGCAAACTGGATAATTTTGATCTGGATGGAGTAAAAAATAGAGTTGCTCCTTATCTTTGTTGTTGTTATTGTTGTTTACTAAGTCACTAAGTCATATCCAATTTCCCACAACTCCACAGCATGGCAAATTCGTTTTCATTGTATCAATGATACTATCTAACCATCTCATCCTACGCCATCCCGTTCTTCTTTGGCCTTCCATCTTTCTCAACATCGGAGTCTTCTCCAAGGACTTCTCTCTTCTCATTAAGTGGCCAAAGTATTTGAGCTTCAGCTTCAAGATCTGTCCTTCCAAAGTACATTCAGAGTTGATTTCCTTTAGGATTGACTGGCTGGATCTCCTTGAAGTCCAAGGGACTCTCAAGAGAATTCTCCAACACCACAATTTGAAAGCATCAATTTGAAAGCATCAATTCTTCAGTGCTCAGCCTTCCTTATGGTCCAACTCTCACAGCCTTGCTACTTATCTTACTACTGGGAAAACCATAGCTTTGACTATGTGGATCGGCAAGGTGATATCTCTGCTTTTTAATAAATAATTGATACATTTTTCTTTATTGAAAAGAAACATAAGATAAATAGTATAAAGCTAGATGTGTTTGCCCAATATTAAAGCATTTAACACATGCTCGGTATCAGGGTTCCTAGGTATGCCCTAATTAAATCATGAGCCTCAAGCCAAGCTTTAAAAGAAATCCAGTTATTTATTAGGAGTTTCATGTCAGCACATTCCCAAATGAAACCAGCTCTGATCCTACGTAATTTACACCCCAATTATGACCCTGTTTCCCCCCTCCCCCCAGGGTGTGTCATCAATCACATTTGCCAATGGAGCAATTTCACCCATTGTAGAGGTCACTCCCCTCTAGTTGCTGTAGGTAACCCTGGGAGACAGCCTTGAGAGAGATAAATCTGGAATGTCCATCTGTCTTTGGCTGCCATGCCATTTTGCTGGTTCCCATCCCCCCTGGCCTATGGCAACTCGAGTCCAGGGATGCCCTGCAAGTTGACATTTGGATATCATTAAAGAAATATAAGCTCATGAAGACATCTGAAAAGCTTCATATGTGCCAAAGTTTGGCATATGTGTTCCTAAACCACTTTTTATGCCAAAAAAAAAAAAAAGAAAGAAAGAAAAAGAAAAAAAAAGAAAAGAAAAGAAAAGAAAAGAAAAGAAAGAAAGAAATGTTCCATGTGCATGCAATAGACAATTAATCTATTAATTCCCTGGGCTTCATTGTGTGCCCGATTAGTTTTCTTACTCAAACTTTCAAGGCACAAGTCTCTTTTAGAAACGGTTTAACTGGTCTGGTAGTATGTGGCAAGTACATGTAGCATTTAGCAAGAAGCAATAACGCCAGAAGCAATAAGACAAAATACTCTTTTGCTCCTCGGTATAGATTATTTTGGTCTGTTTGTTTATCATCTCATTACAGAAAGTCAAAATGAAAGCAGAGTGATGATTGAATTAAAACACCAAAGTGAGATAGCCTGGCTGCACCAATTCATGCCTCCTTTTCTATATGGAGATTCTTCTCTTATGAATGCACCAGATTAGGCTGCAAACTTTCACCTTTCTCTCAGATTATATTAACCTGTATTTGCATGAAGGTATACAGCAATGGGAAAGGGCACTTTTCTTTTAACTAACTTTTTACGGATTGTTGTGATCCATCTAGAGCAGGGGTGTCAAACTCTATTTCATTGAGAGCCGTATCGAGGTTATGCTTGATCTTGGGCGGATGGAGTGGGTGTGACTAGGGAGAGCATGGTCAGCTTGACGTCACTAGTGTCGGGGCGCCAGTGGTGGTCCTAGCGCTCTACCAGCAAAAATGGGCTCCTGAGTTTTGTGACGGCCTTCGGCAACCCTCTTTCAGTGAAAACAGAGCTCGCTGTTTTCGAAAAGCTTCATTTTCACTGGCAGAGGCACCGTGGGCCAGTCCTTTGCTGTTTCCAGGGTGGCCTTGTGGGTCAGATCTAAGCACCCCGCAAGCCGGATCTGGCCCCCGGACTTTGAGTTTGACACCCCTGATCTAGAGTCATCATATAGATAGGAAGTCATATAAATCCTGTAAAAATGTAAGTAAATGAATAAATATAGTTGATTGAAATCTAGAAAATAGTCTTTCCTTTCCTTTCCTTTCCTTTCCTTTCCTTTCCTTTCCTTTCCTTTCCTTTCCTTTCCTTTCTCTTCTCAATAGTCTTCCTTTCCTTTCCTTTCCTTTCCTTTCCTTTCCTTTCCTTTCCTTTCCTTTTTCCTTTTCCTTTTCCTTTCCCTTTTCCTTTCCTTTCCTTTTCCCTTTCTTTCCTTTCCTTTCCTTTCCTTTCCTTTCCTTTCCTTTCCTTTCCTCTCCTCTCCTCTCCTCCCCTCCCCTCTCCTCTCCTCTCCTCTCCCCTTCCCTCCCCTCCCTTCCCCTCCCCTCTGGTTTTTCATACATCTGTCATGTAATAAATACCTTAGTCACAGCTTTTAATGCATGCCATTTTATGTTTTCCCTCTCTACCAGTGAAACACAGCACATCCAGAAGAAAATTAAAAATAAAATAAGATAATAGTCTGGCATCACCTGCAGTTATTAAAATATTATTGTCTTGCACCAAATGCCATTGCTACCGGTAGTTTGTTTAAAATTAAGCAATGCATCCAACCGTAAAGAAGTCCCTTTCAAATAAATGGCTGCATTCTAGCCAGAGTTCCTGGGCTGCTGATCACAATGGATTCTGACATTTTTGACAGTTGTGTAATTCTCCTATTCTGTACCTACCCAGGTTGCTCTGAAGTTTCTCTGCTTTGCTAAATATTTCATCCTGGGGAACGGCGCTAACATTTGCTGAACTGAAAGGACAATAAAGGACTTTGATGGATGGGGTGGAGGGATAGAATGAGTAGGCTCTACCAATGTGTTTTAAGTACTTTGGGAATGTTTAATAGCTGCCTTTTAAATCTAACAGGGTGTTTTAAACGCGAATGACCATCTCCTTTGCAAAAACCATCATCTCGAAACGAGGGGCAAACTTAAAAGAAGCTTGTGCATTCAATAAGCAAGCTACCTTTGAACAGGACAGAAGATAAACTCTATGGTCCTTCGCTTTGATCCACAGCACATTTAAACATATACTAGAAGGCATTTTAGGCACACGATGGCTCAGTGGCTGAGACGCTGAGCTTCTCGATTGAAAGGTCAGCAGTTCAGCGGTTCGAATCCCTAGTGCCGTGTAATGGGGTGAGCTCCCGTTACTTGTCCCAGCTTCTGCCAACCTAGCAGTTTGAAAGCATGTAAAAACAATGCAAGTAGAAAAATAGGGACCACCTTTGGTGGGAAGGTAACAGCGTTTCGTGCGCCTTTGGCATTTAGTCATGCTGGCCACATGACCACAGAGGTGTCTCCTGACAGTACTGGCTTTTCGGCTTAGAAATGGAGATGAGTCCATCCCCTAGAGTCGGGAATGACTAGCACATATGTGTGAGGGGAACCTTTACTTTTTAGAATGGCTTTTGCAAGCAGAACAGTTTTTCCACAAACAGAAACTTGCTATTAAGAAACCATCAAGGTGATTCTAGGAAGGCATCTCTATGGAGATAAGGAAGTTGACCTACTAACCCAGATCCAATCTAATTGGCCGTATTGGATAGACCAGACCAGGAAATCAACTCCACGGGAAGGCTAAACCTACTTCGGTTGAGATTGGTTATAATAATGGGATCTTGCAAGGCATGTATCTCAGCTGCTTAAAATCATTGTCTTGTTCTGGACTTTAAAAATGCTCCAGTCCTTTTTTTTACCTAAATAATATGGCTGTGTGTCTCCATCAAGGTCATTTCCCTCTCTCTCTAAACATATCTTTTCTTCTTCTTCTTCTTCTTCTTCTTCTTCTTCTTCTTCTTCTTCTTCTTCTTCTTCTTCTTCTTCTTCTTCTTCTTCTCCTCCTCCTCCTCCTCCTCCTCCTCCTCCTCCTCCTCCTCCTCCTCCTCCTCCTCCTCCTCTTGTTAATTGATGTTGCTGTAGTGTGTCTTTCATGTTGTCTCCCCATCTTCTTCTGCATCTGCCTCATGTTCTTTGACCTTCTCCTCTTTTTGTATGTGTCTTGTAGGGTATGGAATCCCAAGACACCATCTGTCAACCCCTCAAATGCCAACAATGACAAACGCTATCTCGGGGTTGCCATACCTGGGGGAGGGACCCCTAGCAGTTGGTGGTTGGTGGGAAAAACGCAGCATCACAAAGCCCTTCGGAACGGTTAATGATGGAGGCTGCAAACAGCGAGCAAAGCAGAGCCGACAAATAGCTGAATCTGTCCGACTGTAAGCTGCCCAACAATCAGCTGATCATGGCTGCTTGGAAGCCGGCCGACGAGCAGCTGATTGCAGTTGTCGGCAGGCCAATGAACAGCTGATTGGGCCTGCCGAACGGTCAGCTGCTCCAGCAGAGGAAGGGCATGGCTCCAACCCTTAAAGGGCGCTGGGAGGTGGAAGCTCCCAGCGCTAACTTTATTCCTTTATTCCTTTTGATGGAACTCACTGTGTGCCGAGATTCCGGCTCAATAAACTATTGGGAATCCAGAGTGAGTGGTATCCTGATTTTGGTTTGCATCCCGAACTTGGATCTTTGAGACCATCTCCAAGTAAGTAAACCACTTTATTTGATGTTTTGTATGTAGAAACATAGGGAAGTTGTATTAAGGCTATAAAAAAAAATGTCATTTTTTTTTTTTGCATTATCCCAATAAAACATGTTCCCACCCTGCATTCCCACCAGTCTTCAGAGCAAAGGATCAGGATCAGGCATGGGCTGCTGGGGGTTTGCAGGGGCTCGGGAGAACCTCTAGCTAAGATTCAGTGCAGTTCAGAGAACCCCCAAATCCCATTCCTGGCTGCCCCCCCTACCCTCCCCAGGAGTTCCCACACAGCCCGTTTTGGATGCAGGTAAGTGCACGGTGGCACGGAGTCTCAGGTGGGTGAAAAACAGGCCTACCAGAAGTTCGGGAAGGCCTACTGGAAGTTTGGGAGGGCCTCTTGAGTCTGGGGAGGCCGTTTTTGTCCTCCTGGAGGCTTGAGGAAAGCCTCCAGAACCTGGGGAGGGCAAAAACTGGGCCCCCACCATAGTGCAGGAGGCAGACTAGGCCATGCCCACCATGGCCATGCCCACCCAGCACCAGGCAGAGAACCCCATGCTAAAAAAATTTTAAGCCTACCCCTGATCAGGATGCAAGGATTTCTTCTGATCCAATCCAAGCTGCCTACTTTATTCGGCCCGATGATTTGATTGAAACTGATTTGGATAGCCAGATCAATTTAATAAATTATGGGGGATAGTGAAAAATGGAGTCAAATAGAACAGAACAGAATAACAGAGTTGGATTTGATTTTAAACTAGTTTGGTGTTGTTGTTTTTTGAAAAAATGGGGAGTTACTTATGAACAAAAGTCCTTTCAAGATTTCAGGGGGAAAAAAAAAATCAGTTCAGAAGTTCAATCAAATTGGTTTTAAATTGCAACTGGAGATATATCCATGTTGGGCTTGCAAGCTGTTCCTCATCTTGTACTCAGGTCAGCTTGACTCTAAGCTGAATTTAGAAATTCCTGTCTGAGTTGCTTTGGTAACAGCTTGCAAGAGCTTCTTTTTCCATCCTAACTTTCTGCTCCAGGAAATCGATTGGCGATCTCTTTCTTTTCTATGGAGAGATCTTACTGGATGTGTACATTCTGTATGGACATGTGAGAGGGGAAGAGAAAGTTAAATTCTCTTCTGGACTATTGTAACGCTCTCTACATGGGGCTCCCCTTGGGGTACACCCGGAGGCTCCAACTGGCGCAGAATGCGGCCGCGTGGGGGATTATGGAAGTGACGGGGTGCTCCCATGTGACTCCTCTCCTGCGCAAGCTGCATTGGCTTCCGATGGACTTCCAGGTGCGCTTCATGGTGTTGGTGATCACCTTTAAAGCGCTCCATGGCTTAGGGCCGGGGTACTTACGGGACCGACTTCTGCCACCAATTGCCTCCCACAGGCCAGTTCGCTCCCACAGAGAGGGCCTCCTCAGGGTGCCGTCGGCCAGACAATGTCGGCTGGCGATCCCCAGGGGGAGAGCCTTCTCTGTGGTGGCACCTACCCTCTGGAACAATCTCCGACCTCCGGACTTTTTGTCAGGCCCTAAAAACCTATTTTTTTCAGTTAGCATGGCTGTCCTGATTTTACGGTTGGTTTTAAAATTTGATATGGATTTTAATTGAAAAGTTTTAAATTACGGGCCAAATTTATTTAATTATTTTAAATCTATTTTTAACTTTTGTGTATAAATGTTTTTTATCTTGGCTGTTCACCGCCCTGAGTCCGAAAGGAGAAGGGTGGCATAGAAATCTGAAAATAAATAAATAAATAAATAAATAAATAAATAAATAAATAAATAAATAAATTGTATTTATAGGTACACATTAAAGCACATGTAGGCAAATGAATGCAGGTTTACAGTAAGAATGAACTCCATTCCTCCCTTAATCCCAAAGGTGCTTTTTCAAGAGGCAACTGGACTTTCTGGTTTTTCTTTGAAGACGTTTCGCTTCTCATCCAAGAAGCTTCTTCAGCTCTGACTGGATGGTGAGGAGTATGGAAGGATTGATACTCCTTGCAGACAGCTGGAAAGAAAAACCAAACAATCCTGTTGCCTCTTGAAAAAGATCTTTGGGACAACCATGACCTGGATGACTGAGAATCTCCATAGACATTCCTCCCTTAGTGTTTTGTTCTTTTCTCATGTCGAGGTGGCGCAGTGGTTAGAGTGCAGTACTGCAGCTACTTCAGCTGACTGCTAGTTCAGCACATTAGCGGATCAAATCTCACCGGCTCAAGGTTGACTCAGCCTTCCATCCTTCCGAGGTGGGTAAAATGAGGAGCCAGATTGTTAGGGGGCAATATGCTATTTAGTATACTGTCTTTGGTGTAAGCCGCCCAGAGTCCTCGGCATAGAAATATGAATAATAATAATTAAAAAAATAAAATGTCTTCTAGAGTAGGGGCCACCAACCTTTTGGACCTCAGGGACCACTAAATTCATAATTTTAAATCCCGCAGACCACTAATATGATCTGCCTAATGACTGGTTAGGTGGTCATGTGACTGGGTGGGAATGTCCAACTTGATGTCACTCATATTGAGGAGTGCCTCGCCGGCCTCTACTCGCCCCTCCACTCCCAGCCACTCCTTGCCTGTCTGCCCGAGCTCCTTAGGGCCCCAACAGGAAGCAGTTGTTGGAGCTAAACAGCCACCACAAAAAAAAAGAGTTGGCCAAACAGCTCAGTTCAAATTGGATCTGGCCAAGAAGGAGGCTCAGCAGAATCACCTTACTGAGGACTACGGGCATAGGCTTTCCAAGCAGAGGGAAGACCTGTGGGAGTACAAGGCCAGGTACCGGCGCCCAGAGGCTCAGCAGGCTGAGATGGTCAGCCAGTTCCAGGTCATGATGCTGTCCCACTGCAACGAGTCCCTCCGGCTCTTTGCCACCAGCGGCGCTTCCCTCCAGCCTTCACCCAAAGACCCTCACCAGGAGGCCGAAGCAGACGCCAAGTCGGAATTTCTTCCCCACTCCGACTTGCACAAAAAGCTCTCGAAGGGGGAGACTCTCTGCAGCAACACAAATGTTCATTGCCGTAGTTTGAGGACTCCTGATTTACTGCAATATAAAAAATGCAAATATTTTTTCTGCGGACCACCAAAATTTTCTCCACCAGTGGTCCATGGACCAGCATGTTGGTGACTGCTGTTCTAGAGCTACCTCTGCCACTGATGCTGCACAGCATACAGTAATACGGTATACAGTATACAGAGCATACAGTAGCCTGACTAGGTGGCTCAGTGGCTAAGACACTGAGTTTGTCATTCAGAAAGGTCGGCAGTTCAGCAGTTCGAATCCCTAATACAGGTCTCCTGTGTGAGAAGGGAGTTGACCTCCAAGCTCCCTTCTAACTCTGTTACTGTTACTATAATGGTTCTAATAGTTGCGTTGTAAATGAAAAGGTACTGGATCAAAACCAAGCCCCCCAAAAAACCTGAGTTATTTGTTTTAAAGACTACTATTTTTTTTTCCTGAGCTACCTATTCTTTTGGACTTAAAAAAAGGAATGAAAACAGTCCAATAGTCCTTCCTTCCTTCCTTCCTTCCTTCCTTCCTTCCTTCCTTCCTTCCTTCCTTCCTTCCTTCCTTCCTTCCTCAGGTTCTTCTGGATACAGTAAAAAGTTATTAAAAACCACCTGATATGGCCAACAGAAGAACAAAACAATAAATAGCTCAAATGAAATGAAATAAGAGGAAATAAAAGTCACCATTTCAATATATAGCAGTCAGATGTGTTAAAAATTAAATTAAAATCCCTGAAAGAACAATTCCTTAGCAGTGAATTGAAAGGACTGGGAAGGTATTTCAGTAATGGCCCTTCCCAAGTGAGATGGCCTTAACACTTAGACACCTGACCAATATCATTTCAGGCATATCCTGAAGGGTACTTCAGTTACTTTAATCACAAACTATCTAGAAATTACAATCAATACCTTGGATTGGACTCAAAATGAACCTCAGAGCACCTACCAATCTATTAACCTAGAAGCTTTGATAAGTCTAAAGGAAAGTTTCTGAACTATCTTTAAAAGAGATCTCATTGTAAGAACTTAAAACAAAGGATTGGCAGAGGTTGTGTTATAAAGGTTGGCCCTGTCCATTGATATATAACCTGCAGCTCTAAACTAAAACATTATGTAACATACCATAACGTAAAATATAACATAACAATATAACATAACACAACACAACAACAGGAGATGAGGTGAGGTGAGGTGAGGTGGGATGGGATGGACAGTAAGACAAGAGAAGATGAGATGAGAAGAGAAGGGAAGACAAGACAAGACAAGACAAGACAAGACAAGACAAGACAAGACAAGACAAGACAAGACAAGACAACAACATAACCTGTAGCATAATGTCTCCTTCAGGTCAGACTTGATTCCTAATGACTTCAACATTATGCAGAAGTTGTAATTTCTTTTCCCTACATACCTCCTCCTAGCCTATGGAAGTAGTGGCATCTGGGTCAGGGGGCAAGTATGTCTGATGAATGTGTATGATGCATGTCTGAAAGAGGTGGGCTTTGCAACACAACTTTCTACCTGTCGTCTTGCCAATTTTAATCTCATCCTGTGGAGGTTGCTGCTGGGAGGGCTCTCCAGATCCAGTATTCACTATATTTCACCCAGTAATCAAGCTTGGTTTTTTTTCCCCTCTAACTCATGGTCACTTTTAGTAATATGAAAAATTGTAAAAAGAAAGGAAGAAAAAATCACAGTGCATGCTGACTATTTCAATTCAATACTTTTGGAGCCTATAAAGCTTTAACTTTCAATTTAGCTAATTAAAATTCACCCTTACCAATCTGTGCGCACAGTTAATCAATGAAAGCTTTAATTGATTAACCTACCAAATTAAGTGATCCATACTTATAGCCAATCACTTTAATTATTGCTACTATTACAGGCACCACAAGAATGTGTTCTTTTCATCATGTAATTGTGATGTGAATGCCTTATTTTTAATGTAATGACTACTTTAGTGGTATGTAATGTTTTAAGACCCCCCCTTGAATTTGCAGACAAAGAGGAGGATACTGTATATGATGGAATTAAGCAGTGGTGAAATCCAATTTGTTTTACTACCGGTTTGGTGGGTGTGGCTTGGTGGGTGTAGTGTGGCTTGGTGGGCATGGCAGGGGAAGGATATTGCAAATTCTCCATTCCCACCCCACTCCAGGGCCAGCCAGAGGTGGTATTTGCCAGTTCTCTGAACTACTCAAAATTTGTGCTACCGGTTCTCCAGAACCTGTCAGAACCTGCTGGATTTCACCCCTGGAATTAAGCTTTGAGATGATTAATTTTGTAAATAGTTACAATGTACATTGGATGTGTATTTCAAAGAACAACAACTACAGCAAGTCTTGTTTCTAATAAAGTAGGCCAAGAAAATGGAAGATGCAAGTTGTCCGGCACTCTTCTGACTTTAACTGACAATTTGATGCAAATATATATTTGCTATCTTGGAGGAAAGAAAATAATCCAGCCAGTTTCCTACATGTTCAGTATTTCTTTTCTCTATTAAACTCCAGTAGGAAAAAACAAAACTATTTTAGGTACTTTTGGTAATTGCAGTTGGAAATTGAACAATCTGCCCAGTTCTCCATTCACTCGTTTGAATTTAGAACAGCAGGTCATTGATTTCGCTGTCTTTTGACTTGACCATATCAACCAAAATGACGGTTTGGGGATATATAGGAGAAGCAGTAGCCAGAGGTTAATGTTATTCATCTAGCAGCATCATACTGGGAGAAAAGAACACACACACACATACCCACATATAAACAACAACAACAAAATTGATCCAACTCTGGAGTGCAGGGAGATGAAGCAAATGATATTGATTCAAGCAGTCAGAAACCTTCTTCCTAAAGGGAAAATATTGAAAAATTCTAGATTGCTATATATTATATATGTGTCAATGTAGCATTTGAACTCAAGCCGTGAAAGTTGAATTCTCTGATGGGTTTGAAGGTTTGAGGATCCAGAGTTTTAGAAAGAGAGAATGATTATTGGGTCAAGGTGAGAAACCTGGACATGGTAGTAGCATTCTTCCAGAACATTAAAATATACTTACCCATGTTTTCCTGAAAATAAGACTGAGTCTTATATTTATTTTTGCTCCAAAAGATGCATTATGGCTTATTTTCTGGTTAGGTCTTATTTTGGGGGAAATACAGTACTAAATGCACTCATCTGGCTGACAATCTTAACTGGGGCTTATTTTTGGGGATATGTTCTGTCCCCGTACCACGCACACACCCAACCAGCCAGCTGAGGGTTAAATAAACTCTTCAAACACTCAACATCAGTGATAAGGAACTTGGCAGCAACTCCGTGGCTGCCTGCCAAGAACTTTTACTCCGATAACACAGACAAAAATACACACAGTTTGAATAGTCCAGTTTGTAATTAAATCCACAGCAAATAGGTGTTGCGTCCGAAGGTGCAAAGTGCCTCGCCAGAGATTAGCTTTGTCCCTCACAGCGTCCAAATGGCCACCATACTCCCTTTTATAGCCTGTGGGGTGTGGTCCAGTGACTCAGCTTAATCTCTGGCACGCCTCCTTTTCTGCTGCGCCCGCTTGTCTCTCCGATGCTGGCATGGGTCCAACCACAATGTTTCTTTGTCACTATCCGACGGCTCGGAAACACCTGGCTCCTGGCCAATCTCTTCTCCTTCGGGAGACACCTGAGGCATTGCCAGAGAGGAGGGTCCTGGAGAGGGAGGCTTGGCTGTCTCCTCTCCTTCATGTTCGGAGCCTTCTTCCTCCGATAAGATAGGCTCGGAGGACGGAACCACAACAGGATAGGGCTTATATTACAAGCATCCTGAAAAAATCATGCTAGGATTTGTTTTCCAGTTGGGTCCTATATTTGGGGAAACAGAGTACTTGGAATAGTCTGTGGGATTATCCTTGAGAAACAGGAGGAGATGTCCTATAGCCATGGCCAGATAAGAGACATCTAAGGCCACAGAAGGAATGGTAACGTGGAAAGCTAAAGGGAAAAAAATTGCAATATATATATTATATGCGTGACAATGTAGCATTTGAACTCATGACATGAAAGTTGAATTCTCTGATGGGTTTGGAGGTTTGAGGATCCAGAGCTTTAGAAGGACAGAATGATTATTGGGTCAAGGTGAGAAACCTGGACTTGATAGTATCCCATAGCAGGGTTTACCTCTTCCAGAATGTAAGGTAGATCCACTTGGAATAGTCTGTGGCAGGGGTCGGCAACCTGCGGCTCTGGAGCCGTGTGTGGCTCTTTCATTCCTCTGCTGCAGCTTCCTGTTTCCAGTTGGCTCCACAATTGATAGGGCTTTTGGTACACTCTATGGTGGGGGAACCAGACTTCCGGTTGGCAGAGGAAAAAGGAAGCTGCACTAGGAAAGTGAGTCTATGGTGGGGGAACCAGACTTCTGGTCGGCTCCAGAATTGAATTGGCGGCTTCTGGTTAGGACCTTTCTGGCTTTTTGAGTGTTTAAGGTTGCTGACCCCTGGTCTGTGGGATTATCCTTGAGGTACAGAAGGAGAAAACTGCAGTCATGGCCAGATAAGAGACATCTCAGCCCACAGAAGGAATAGTACCATGGAAAGCTTCTCAGAAGGGATACTTTCTAGTTTGCTGGAAAGCATAATAAATACGCTGTTAGTTCTCGTGACATTGGTTTCTTGTCTGGACAACCTTAAAATTGCCTGTTCCTAGTGCATGCATAAGAAGAGCTGTCAGAAGGCAAGAGCAGCTAAAGCAAAGAGGACGACTCGGGAGTAAAGCCAAGAGATGATTGGCCCCTCGCATAAGGCTTAAAAGACCAGCAATGGCTCTTGGGCTCTTTGTCGGAAAACAATGTTGATATTATTGCTGCACTTATCTCTTGTCGGCATTTTCTGCTTCTGAACTTTTGCCAAGAGAAGCCTTTGGCAGTTTGCCTAATTATGCCACGGTTGGTGATTAGACTTAAGAATTTGTGTTATGAAGAGTTTGTTTGATTTAGTTTGGACTATGCTGAGAATGAGTTAATTCTCAGCTGTTCTAATAAACTCTGTTTGTTTTGGAACTGTTTGCGTCAAATACTACCTACTTGCGCCTGGGTCACAACAGCTATGCTGTCCTATTTAACCATGTTTTCTAAACCGCATGCATGTGTGCAAGCTGTGCATGAGAGCAAAGCACATGTGCAGAAGGGTGTACACATGTGGAGAAGGCGGACGCACAAGCATGCACAAGCGCACGCTCACATTTTCGATGCATGGCAAACCGGTGGTAAAATTATGTGAAACCCACCTCTGTAAGGAGGTCAACCTTTTTGCCTGATCTAGTAGTAGCTTTGTCTTCTCTTCATCCAGGGATATATCAGGAAAGAGTTTAACTATCCCTCTGAAAGCATTGACCATCCATAGCTAAGTATAGCCTGTTGTTAATTGCGAAGTCATGTCTGACCATCGCGACCCCATGGACAACGTTCCTCCAGGCTTTCCTGTTCTCTACCATCCTCTGGAGTCCATTTAAGCTCATGCCAACTGCTTCAGTGACTCCATCCAGCCACCTCCTTCTCTGCCGTCCCCTTCTTCTTTTGCCCTCAGTCGTTCCCAGCATTAGACTCTTCTCCAGTGAGTCCTTCCTTCTCATTAGGTGGCCAAAGTCTTTGAGTTTCATCTTCAGAATCTGGCCTTCTAAAGAGCAGTCAGGGTTGATCTCCTCTAGGACTGACCGGATGGATCATCTTGCAGTCCAAGGGACTCGCAGGAGTCTTCTCCAGCACCAGAATTCAAAGGGTTACATTCTTTGGTGCTCAGACTTTCAGCCTTTCTTATGGTCCAACTTTCACATATAAGTATAGCCTACTCCCATACCAATCTCCAAGCCCTTAATGTTTAAAGGTTGACACACTTTTAATTTTTTCATATGGAAGCTGAACACCTACAAAGGACTATTGGGACCTGTAAAAATATGACAGCAACTCATTCATTCATTATTAGATTTCATTACTACTACCACTTCCCTTTAGTTTGATTTAAGTATATCAAAGAGAAATAGAGAATTATCTGTGATAATGAATGAATGAATGAATGAGCTGTGATAATATCTGTGAGAAGCAGAAGGGTAGGATCAATCAAGTCAAAGAAACACAGGTGAGCTTTTGGAAATGCATAAAAAAAAAGCAAAAAAGAAACAAATTAAAATCTTAATAGCTATTTCTCTTGGTCTTGCTGAAACACACATGGGTAGAATATAAATGTTCTAACTGTTTTAATCATCCTCCCGAAACTGGCAAGAATTTTTTCTTCTTCTTCTCAATAGTTATACAATGGAAGAACTAAATACTTTCATATAAACAATTTAGAAAAAGAAAATCAATACCTATCCCATCCTGATTGTAAGGATACAGGGCTGATTGGGAACCGCAAATTAGAGTCATAACTGGTAATCTAAAATCAACAAAAAGCTCCTCAATAATACACGGGCAAACAATAGATACAAACTCAAGGTAAACCGCTCCAAACTTGACTGCAGAAAATATGACTTAAGCAATAGAGTGGTCAATGCCTAGAATGCACTACCTGACTCTGTGGTTACATCCCAAAATCCCCAAAACTTTAACCTTAGACTGTCTACTGAAAGAGAGAGAGGGAAAGAGAGAGAGAAAGAAAAAGAGAGAGAAAAAGAGAGAGAGAAAGAAAGAAAGAAAAAGAAAGAGTGAGAGAGAAAGCAAGAAAAAGAAAGAGAGAGAGAGAGAGAGAGAGAGAGAGAAAGAAAGAAAGAAAGAAAGAAAGAAAGAAAGAAAGAAAGAAAGAAGAAAAAAGAAAGAGAAAGAGAGAGAGAGAGAGGAAGGGAGGGAGGGAAATGGAGAAAAATAGATAAAAGCTTGCCTTGTGGAAAAAAAGTTGATCTATTTCCTCAGCCAAGAAGAGAAGGTGGTAAATCCTGAAGCTTCTTTGCTTGAAATGTGTGACTCAACATATTTTTATTGATTGGTCTCCAAATCTGGTTGGCAGGCCATAGAAATCCTGTCTCATATTCTTAGCACTTCCTGATGGCAATTGATCTTCTAGGTGACCTACTTGAGTTTCTTTACTTTCCATTGTGCTCTCTCTGAGCTTTTATATGACAAGTTCCACTGAAATGCAGAAATTGGTTCCTGAGAAGGAGAATGACAGAGTGGGGGGGGGGGAAATGGTCTTAAAAAAAGTTTAATCTGCTTACATGTAAGCCGTAATTGTCTACATCCGTCTAGGACCGGGGTCGGCAACCTTAAACACTCAAAGAGCCACAAAGGTCCTAACTGGAAGCCCCCCATTCAATTCTGGAACCAACGGGAAGTCAGGTTCCCCCACCATAGGGTCTCCTTCTAGAGCAGCTTCTTTTTTCTTCTGCCAACCGAAGTCCGCTTCCCCCCACCATAGAGTCTCCTCATAGCATACCTTCCTTTTTCCTATGCCAACAGGAAGTCAGGTTCCCCATTGTCTCCTCCTAGCATGTCATCCTTTTTCCTCTATCTGTCCTAACCGAAAGCCCTATCAATTGGGGAGCCAATTGGCAACAAGGCACCGCAGCAGAGGAATGAAAGAGACACATGTGGCTCCAGAGCCGTGGGTTGCCGACCCTTGATTTAGGAAGAGAGGGAGGCAAAATTTATGCTTAAATAACAAGAGAGTTCTGGTTGATATGAGTTGGCGTGGCCCTCTGAAACTTTACTTCACTCTGGCGATATTGAATGTTTCCAGATATTTAACCATATAATAGTGATGGCTAACCTTTTTGTCATCATGTGCTAAAAGCTCACAGGCATGTGACTGCACCCAAAATGGAATACGCATGTGACCCCCCCCACATGCCACAGCCCCTGTGCATGTGTGCACAACTCCCTGCACTCCTCCACCCCCCACACATGTGTGTGTGACCCCGTGTGCTCCCATGGCCCCCAGTGCTCCCCCCCACCCCCCCACATGCACACATGACCCCCCCATGCTCCCCACCCCCTGCGCATGTGACCCCCGCACATGCACACACAACTCCCATGCCCCCCACACATGCACACACATCTCCCACATGCACCTCGCTCCCGCATGTGCGGCAGAGACCTGAAAATCAGGTGGCATATGTGGTGGAGCTGAGTTGGGGTGATGGCTTGCGTGCTTGCAGAGAGGGTTCTGCGTGCCACCTGTGGCATCACAGCCCTATGAGAACATTTTCTTCTAAGAAAGATATCCAAAGCCACTGGTGTTCTGCCCCAGCTACGGACCCCAAAGAACGCAGCATACACAAAGTCTGTACAAACCTTAGTTTACTAAATTAAATCAGTTTTTTTTCCAAACAAAGGCTGTTAATTAACTTTCTTAACAGCCTACAAGAAACCAAAGATAAAGTAATCACAATCTTACTATGGGTGGCAGAAAGCCCAGAAGCAACTTTGCAGAGAATCCAGACGCGAAGGAGAGTGAACTAAAGTTGTTCCCTAAAACTTGCTTCAGTTGGCGTTCCTCCTTAAATAGGCTAAGGGAGTGGCCAATTAGCCCCAAGCCTTACTCTCGAGGAGACCTCCTCCTGAGGAGCCACTTCTGCCTTTTGGCAGCTCTGCGCACCCGTGCATCGAGAAGAGGCTCCTCCTCTCCTTCCTCTTCACTTAAGGGAGCTTCTGGAGGTTCTGAAGGCCCTGGCTGAATCCCCGCCTCTGGCACATCTTCTCCAGCCTCCTCATTGTCTGACTCGGGTGCCAGCTGCACAGGCTGCTGGCGCAGCACCACACCAGCCTCCTCGCTGTCAGAATCAGCCACCAGCCACACAGGCCACATATGGGCCACAACAACTGGATTGTGGGACAGAAATTAGAAATGGCACCACCTTCCACTGATTTCCCCATCTTTTCCCCACTGGTGTAAGATGTTTGACCAAACAAAGCTAGCTTGGATCATGTCTGTCATCACTCGTGGAAGTTCACTAGCTGAATTTGAGGCTAGTCCCTCATTGGTTCCTGGTGTTGCTGTGTTTCTATGGGGAAAAGTGGCAGAAGGACTTCTATGGATGTCATTTTAGCATGGAGGTGGGGTACCAACTGATATATAAATAAGTCTGTTTGCATTAAACTGTTGCATTTAATCGAAGGTCACCATCTCTTACTCGGAGCTTTCTAATATTCCTAGGTTTCCTCACGAGCCATTGACAGAGACAAGGATATAAATCTTAAACAACAGTCCCTGTATGCACCAAGGTACATTGGAGTAGAAATTAATATAAAACTTTATATATATATGCAAGCTCCTATCTTTATTAACATTTTAAAAACTCTTTGAGAGCTCATTTTGCAACACATTTTCTGAATGTTAAATAAATATTTGCCGTGACAGTTAACAGCAACAAATAGCAGAGAAATGGTCTAGCACAAGCAATAAATCAGATTAATGTACCAATTCCATTAAAAAAAACCTCCCTACAGAAAAAACACTTTGTCATGACTTACAACAGAATCATTTTATTAGAAATATAACTGAGGATCCCTACAGGTAGCAAGAATCCACCGGAAAGATCGGTAAAAAGAACTAAAATATTGTTCAAAACACACAAAATGTTACAAAAACCACTGACTTCGCAGAAGATTCCACAGAACCACAACATCAGATAATACATTCTTTATTCAACAACGTATCGATTTACTTATAGATGAGTTACACCTGCAGTCATCAACCTGGAACATTCCATTTACTTTTGAAAGAACTGATGGAGAAGCACGGGCCAGCCAAAAAAAATTACCTATTTTATACAATCAAATCAAGATGGGCATGTCAAATTTTGAACATTTTGGTCCATTGAGTTTGTGGGCCATCGATTCATATAAAAAGATGTGAGTGGTTTTTAGACATGAAAATTGATACTAACAATACTTTTTCTAGGTAGCGATATGGTGGAGAGTTCTACTATTTTTTTCTCCATTAATACTACTGATGATGCCCCATTAATCCTAATCCTCCTCCTCTTCCACCACCACTTCCTCCTCCTCCTCCTCCTCCACCTCCTCCTCCTCCTCCTCCACCTCCTTCTCTCCCTTCTCCTCTTCTCTTTCTCCTTCTCTTCCTCCTCCTCCTTTTCTCTTTCTCCTCCTTCTCTTTCTCCACTTCCTCCTCTTCTTTTCTCCTCCTCCTCTCTTTCTCTTTCTCTTTCTCCTCCTTCTCCTTCTCTTCCTTCTCCTCCTCCTTTTCTCTTTCTCCTTCTCATCTTCTTCCTCCTCCTTTTCTCTATCTCCTCCTCCTCCACTTCCTCCTTTTCTTTTCTCCTCCTCCTCTTTTTCTCTTTCTCTTTCTCTTTCTCCTCCTTCTCTTCCTTCTCCTCCTCCTCCTCCAATTTTGGCATCCTGACATTGTTGGAATAATTTGTTCTTTATCCTGAGTGATGTGTATACCAAAAGCAAAAGCAAAACAGAAACAAACAAACAAACAAAAAACCCTGAAGATGAAGGAAGTTAGTGACTTCAGCAAGACAACTCAAAACACACCTTCCAGTCAACCATAAAGTACTTACAAAAATAAAATAAATAAATCCTGGAGATGACTTGGACCATTCTTTTTGTCCATTATTGCTGAAGATAAGCTATGCCAGATGTAGGTGAGTTCATATCCTAGAAATGTTTTTGACAACAAATCCCACAATCCTTTTCTGAGAGATTAGAAGTTCCAAGCATTACAGGGTACCAGTTTACCTGTCATGCTAAACAAATGAGTCTCCTATTAAAATGTTGTTGTTTTTTTTTAATGGAAGGCACTAATTTGAAACACACTTCTTAGTTCAGGCACCTCTTATATTCACTTTCCGCATGAGATCTCTTTGTGTACAAAAACCACCTCTTTGTCTAGACTAATGTAGTTCTTGGCATCACGATGTTTCAAAAAGTAAATTTACCCATTTTCCAATTAGGAAGTGAATGGCTATAATCCATTTATGTGAGACAAAATACACACTATCAGGTCTGAGCATCATGAAAAGGAATCTAAGTGCTCCTGACCTAGGAATAAATCTATAAGAGTTCCAAATTGTATCCCCTTTTCCTCCTTTCACCACATTCTTTCTTTTTTTTAAAAAAAATGTTCTTAGATACTCTTTCCAGTTGCAATGTATGGCTGTGGAAGTTGGACCATAAGGAAGGCTGAGCGCCAAAGAATGGAAGCCTTTGAACTCTGGTGCTGGAGAAGACTCCTGTGAGTCCCTTGGACTGCAAGGCCATCCAACTGGTCAGTCCTAGAGGAGATCAACCCTGACTGCTCTTTAGAAGGCCGGATCCTGAAGATGAAACTCAAAATACTTTGGCCACCTAATGAGAAGGAAGGGCTCCCTGGAGAAGAGCCTAATGCTGGGAACGATGGAGGGCAAAAGAAGAAGGGGACGGCAGAGAACGAGGTGGCTGGATGGAGTCACTGAAGCAGTTGGTGTGAGCTTAAATGGACTCCAGAGGATGGTAGAGGACAGGAAATCCTGGAGGAATGTTGTCAATAGGGTCTCTCATCAAAGGTAGAAGGAAGCTCACCCAGTTTAATGAAACTTGCTCTGCGGAAGCTTCTTAACATCCAAAAAGTCATTAACAAGCCATTTCCTAAAGTAGTTAAGAAAATAAGTCTGTAAATCCAGTCTTCTTTGGAAGTGGGCGAACAAACCTACCATATTTTTTGGACTATAAGACACGCCGGACTATAAGACGCACCTACTTTTTTTGTTGAGGAAAAGAAGAAAAAGAAATCTGCCTCTGCCTCCCAGCAATTTTGCCTCGTTGCAGCAAACAGCAAACAGCCTGCTTTACTTTCATTTTTGTTTTCAGCATAGCTTGATTAGCACAAGGAAAAAAAAAATCTGCTGCAGCAATTTACCTCCTTGGAGCAAGCAGCAGAGCCCTGCGCAAATCAGCTGAGAGTCGGGAGGCCGATCCAATCAACTTGTGCTAATTAGGCTGTGCTGAAGCTGAAAGGAGCTGTTCTTTCTTGCTATTTGCTTGCAAGGAGGTAACTGCTGCGAGGCAGAGGCCAAAGTGGGTGGGGCTATATTTGGTGCATAAGACGCATCTAAATTTTCATCCCCTTTTAGGGGGAAAAAGGTGCATCTTATACTCCAAAAATACAGTAGGCGAGATCACTTTTCCCCACCTCTGAGAACTCAGAAACCCAGTGGAAAGAATTCTCTTAGGATCGCCTTATGGGGAACCCACCAAAAGGACTTCTTGTGGGTAATCCTGGTTCTCCCCTTGCTCCAGGGAGGACTTCAGATCCATTTGACAGCTCTTCTTTCCCCAGCAATAATCTTCTGTCTCCTATTGGTTCTCTGGCAGACTCTAAGTGCTGAAATAATTTAGACCAGTGTTGTTATTAATTAATTAATTAAATAAATGTATTTCCCACCCACCTCATTTCAAATGACTCTGGGCAGATTACCGCCAGAGGTGGTCTTCAGACGGTTTGGGTGAACCGGTAGCAGAGATCGGGGTGGGCCTGCCCACCAGCCCTGGCTCTAAGCTGTCATAAATAAATAAATAAATAAATAAATAAATAAATAAATAAATAAATAAATAAATAAATAAATAAATAAATAACTTTATTGTCATTGTACGTGTATACAGAGTATACCCATACAATGAAATTCACTTAACACCCAAAGACCAAGTCCAACACACATAACAATCCCCAAACACACCCCCACCCACCACAATTCTCCACCCCTAAACCACCCAAACATCCACACAACAGACCAAGTAATACTGTCCAACAGCTCACTGATGGTGGCCCTTTAGCTCATGGTTGAGTGTAATTATAGCTCTGGGATAAAAAACTATTCAAAAAATATGTGGCCCGAGTTTTAATTGTTCTGTATCTTCTGCCAGAAGGCAACAGTCCAAAAAGAGTGTAAGCAGGATGGGAAGAGTCTCTGAGAACGTTATGCAACTTTCTCAAACAGCGAGATTCGAAGATGTCGTCCAAGGTTGGTAGCTGGCGTCCGATGATATTCTGGGCAGTTTTAATGATTCTCTGTAGAGCTTTTTTTTTTGTCCGCTACAGAGCTGCTCCCGTACCATGCAAGAATGCCGTGTGTCAGGACACTCTCAATGGTGCTGCGATAGTAGGACAGAAGTAGATGCTGAGATAGATTTATCTTCCTGAGCATTCTCAGGAAGAACAGCCTCTTCTGTGCCTTTTTCACAAGCATGTTAGCATTCATAGTCCATGAGAGGCCCTCCGCGATATAAATGCCCAGAAATTTATAACTACCCACCCTCTCCACCTCCTCGCCATTTATGTACAATAGTAGATGTACATCTCTCTTCCTCCTGAAGTCAATTATAAATTCTTTAATTTTGTGGTGTTAAGTGTGATTTAGGCATGTTTTTGAGGCCGGGCACCTGCATGGATGGCACGTGGAAAAGTGAGCATACTCATGACGAACCGGTGGCAAAAGTAAGTGAAACCCACTTAGGGTTGCCAGGTCTGCTTCCAAAAAATAGTGGACAAGCGGGGGGGGGGTTTAAGTAGTAAAAAAATAAATAAATTTACAATTAAATTATATATTTTCTTACAAACATTTTAACACGGCATTTTAGGTCAGTCGACACAAGCTACAATACATTTTAAAAATGTGAACTGTACATACTTTTATAATATATTTTTTATTTTAATCTCATCATTAATTTTTTCGGAGAATCGAGTTCAATGGATATTCGATCTTTGTCTCATTCTAACTTATGAAAAAAAAAAAGACAAAAGACGATTCTCCTATCCTTATTCTCTTAGACTGTACAGCTTTACATGACGTACCATTTCATCATAAAGCTTTTGAATAAAAAAAAAATGTCCACTATTTTGTGAAAAAAAAAAAATAGTGAACATAATGTGAAAAAAGCGGACTGTCCACTCAAATAGTGGACACCTGGCAACCCTAAGCCACTCCTGATTACCGCATAATAAACACTAAAAACATTGAATGTAAAATGACAGCCAATCTGTTTTGAAAAGGACTGGCCTAAAAAAATTGCTCTAAAACAGATGCTTCTGTGCACCTATGATGGGAATATCCATCCATTGAGCATGTCAGAAGCAGCAATACAAATCGCCTCTGAAGGAATCCTTTCTCTTGGCTTAAAGAAAAAAAAAATGCTAGTTTTTACTAATTATGGGAATACAGCAGTTAAACACATATGCTGGAGCAAGGAGTAAGAAAGGAAAAAAAATAAACAGACCTACTTAATCATGCAAGGACTCACAGGATAAACGATTAGAAAAAAAGGAAATTCTACCAAATGTTTGAAACCTGGGCCCAAAATAACATGGACACTGTGTTTTATTTATTCACCATCAATAACTAAATTTAAATGTATGGTCATAGACCAAAGGAACAACAATAAATTAGATGAAAGAAATAAAACAAGAGCCTGGTGGTGCAGCAGACTATTAGCCTGTTATTATCATTCAGCTGCCTGCAATTACTGCAGGTTCGAATCTCGCCAGGCTCAAGGTTGACTCAGCCTTCCATCCTTTCTAAGGTAGGTAAAATGAGGACCCAGATTGTGGGGGCAATAAACTGACTTTGTATAAATATACAAAAGTATGAAGGCTATTGCTTAGCGTATTGTAAGCTGCCCTGAGTCTCCGGAGAAGGGCGGCATATAAATCAAGTCCCGATCCTTTCTGGATCGGGACTCCTTGTGCACAGTCACTCACGCCTTGGTTACGTCACGCCTGGACTACTGTAACGCTCTCTACATGGGGCTCCCCCTGAGGAGCACCCGGAGGCTCCAGCTGGTGCAGAATGCGGCCGCGCGGGTGATTATGGGAGCGACGTGGCGCTCCCACGTAACACCTCTCCTGCGCGAGCTGCATTGGCTCCCGGTGGTCTTCCGGTGCGCTTCAAGGTGTTGGTTCTCATCTTTAAAGCGCTCCATGGCTTAGGGCCAGGGTATTTGCGAGACCGCCTGCTGCTACCGATAACCTCCCACCGGCCAATACGCTCTCACAGAGAGGGCCTCCTCGGGGTGCCGTCGGTCAGGCAATGTCGGCTGGCGGCCCCCAGGGGCAGGGCCTTCTCTGTGGGGGCACCCGCCCTGTGGAATGAGCTGCCTCCTGGAATACGATTGATCCCGGACCTCCGGACCTTCCTAAAGCCCTGAAGACGTTTTTATTTCATCAAGCCGGCCTAGCCTAAATGGTTTTTAATTGGGATTTTAAATTTTATGGATTTGGGGTTTTAAATTTGGGTAGCCAATGATTTAATTCTTTTAATTATCTTAACTTTTGCATTTGTATGTTTTTTAATTTTGGCTGTTCACCGCCCTGAGTCCCTTCTGGGAGAAGGGCGGTATACAAATTAAATTAATAAATAAAATAATAAAAAAAAATAAAAATTTTTTTTAAAAAATGACAATGGGTTGAGAAGAGAGTAGATCAAGCAAAGAGAAGGAAGTAAAATGTTAATAATAGTATTAATAAAACATCCAGCAGACAAGAAGGCTCCACACCTATTTGCACCACTCAGGTGACCCTGAGGACACAGATAAGCTTCCAAGTGCTTCAACGACCCCCTGAAAGGATGCAAATGACCAGCTATCTGCAAGGAATATAAATCCTTTCATTTCCCACTATCCTGTCAGAGCTGAAGAAGCTTCTTGGATAAGAAGCGAAATGTCTTCAAAGAAAAAACAAGAAAGTTCAGTTGCCACCTGGAAAAAAAAAAAACCTTTGGGACAATCATGGTGAATAAATAATAGCTAGTCATCAAATTGCGATCTACTCAGCATGGACATTTATGATCTCAGATAAATTTGCAATAGAGATTATAAGAATTAAATTAACTCTGCAATTTTCAGTGATTCAGCCCAGTTTCCCCTAATACATGGGATTGGAGCCGTGATTCTTTGGATTATAATATTATGAAGTGACTTTTCTAGGTTCAAAAAAATGTACACATTGTATATATTCTCGGAGTGGGGAGAACATTTATACAGATCATGCATTTTAAGAATAATCATTTGCTAAATCGGTCATGCAGGAAACTTGCAGGGAAGAAAAAAATGTGAGAAGTGTCTTCAAAGAAAAACAGGAAAGTCCAGTTGCCCCCTGAAAAAAAATAGTAAGTAATAATAATAATAATAATAATAATAATAATAATAATAATAATAAAATACTACACTACACTACAAACTAATGCCATGAAAGCAAAGATACAAAAATCCACTGACAATCCAAACTGCCATTTTTGCAACAACAAAGTCGAAACTGTTTCACATTTAATATGTGAATGCAGCAAAATCGCACAAACTGATTACAAAGCTAGACACGACCAAGTTGCTAAATTAATCCACTGGTCATTATGTAAAAAATATGACTTACCTGTATCCAAAAAGTCATGGGAACATAAAGTGAAAAAAATATAGAAAACGAGAAGGTAAAGATCTTGTGGGACTTTCGAATACAGACGGATCGTCACTTGGAACACAACACGCCAGATATCACAGTTGTCGAAAACCGAAACGTACAATTTATTGACATCGCGGTACCAGGAGATGCCAGAGTCGAAGAAAAAGAACTGGAAAAAATCATGAAATATTGCGACCTGGCCATCAAAACTACACGGCTATGGATGAAACATGTAACAGTGATACCCATTGTCATCGGGGTACTTGGTACCATATCCAAGAATTTTATAAGATACATCAACAAATTGCAGCTTCCTACAATAACACCAGCGAAACTGCAAAAAACTGCGCTACTTGGAACATCGTACATCTTAAGAAGGTACTTCTCTGTAGGCGCCCCTTTCCTCTGGAATGAGTTACCCATCAAGCTTTGGACGGCGCCTGATCTCTGCTCCTTCCGTCAGGACTTAAAGATTTGGCTGTTCCAACAAATTGCTTAACGCATTGTAAGCCGCCTGAGTCTAGAAGGCGGCATATAAATTTTAAGGGTTGACCCTGATCCTTGGTTTTTATTGTTTTTATTGTTGTTGTTTTAATCTGGGTTTTAATCACCTTACTTATTATTATTGTATGTTTTTAACTTGTGTTCGCCGCCCTGAGTCCTTAGGGAGAAGGGCAGCATATAAAAATTTTGGTAAATAAATAAATAAATAAATAAATAAATAAGTAAATACTTGGTTGATACCTAGGACACTGGCAGCAACCCGTATCAACTATTCGCACCAGTCAATGGTATTTGTGATGCATTTTTGAATGTTCAGTTGACTGAGTTTCATGTTTAATGAATAAAGTAAATAAAATACAACTAAGGTTCTACAGAACTTCATCAGAGAATGTGGAAATTGTGGAGCCAATTAATTAGAACTTGTGACTTTTATTACCAAATGCACAGAAATTTCACAGCTTTCCTAGAAAGAGCTCTAAAGTCATTATAGTAGTAATAGCACAATTCTATTTGGACCCAGCTATTTATAGATTTTTTCGCTATAAAAGACAGAGAAGTCACAAATTAGCCTCAAGGGCTGTTCATGCAAGCACCCCGTCAACATCTGAAATGTGAACGAAAATCCTTCCTTTCTCAGTGAAAATCGCCTGAGGAATTGTGGAGGACACACAGCTACCTATCACTAGACGTAATCAGCTTTCTGAAATATTTAACATTTTTAAATATTCTTCCAGATGGATTAATTCCATCTAACGGCTGGGGGGAAAAAAAGTTTTGAAAGGAATCTTAAAACTTGAATTCCACACCAAAGCAAAGATGTTCCAGTGAAATCTACAGGAACTTTTTAATCACTGGTTAGAGCTGCAAGGTACATACAACCTTCTGCTGGTTAGATGTCCATTCATGGTCTCTAATTCTGACAAAAGGTTGTATTCCTGGTGAAATGCATGTCTGAAATTCAGAAACTGGTGTTGGAAGAAATACAGTATCTATCTGGATCAATTCCAAGCTGGGAAAAAGACACTGGAAACATGGTTTCCAGTTTAATGATGATGGTTTAATGAAGCAGAACCACATGGGTTCTGGTCAGTGGTGGGTGGCCCCCGTTCGGACCAGTCCACAACAACCGGTAGTAAAACCAGAGGGAGGCCCCGCCCACTGCCCCGTATGTTTATTGGAGGGGAAAGAGAGAGGAAGAGAAGAGAAAGAGGAAGAAATAAGAGGAAGAGGAAGAAAGAGAAAGAGGAAGGGAAGAGAAAGAAAGGGGAAGGAGAAGTGGAAGAAGAAGTGGAAGAAGAAAGAGGAAGAGGAAGAGGAAGGAGAAATAAAAGAGGAAGAAGAAGAAGAGAAAGAGGAAGAAAGAGAAAGAAAGAAAGAAAGAAAGAAAGAAAGAAAGAAAGAAAGAGAGAAGGGGAAGAAATAAGAGGAAGAGGAAGAGGAAGAAAGAGAAAGGGGAAGAGAAAGAAAGGGGAAGGAGAAGAGGAAGAAGTGGAAGAGGAAGAGGAAGAAGAAAGAGGAAGAGGAAGGAGAAAGAAAAGAGGAAGAGGAAGAAGAGAAAGAGGAAGAAAGAGAAAGAAAGAAAGAAAGAAAGAAAGAAAGAAAGAAAGAAAGAAAGAAAAAGAAAGAAAGGAAGGAAGGAAGGAAGGGGAAGAAGGGAAAGAGGAAGAGGAGGAGGAGGAAGAAAAGGAAGAGGAAAAGGGAGAAAGACAAAGAGGAAGGGGAAGAAGAAGAGAAAGGGAAAGAACAGGCTGCTATTCTTAAATGTGTGTAATATAACTCAGTACAGTTTTTAGGCCACGGCGTTCTGCAATATGATATATGCATAAACCAGCCAGGTACGCCTGCAGGCTATAGGCCTTCTATTAATCATTTAACAGATACAGTCCCCACAATTCATCCATCCAGGAACCAGCTGCAAGGTGGGAAACACAAAGAGAAGGAAGTCAGATTTCCTCCAGTAAACATATCGCTATCCCATCCCGCGCACTCACATTAAGCATCTCAGGTTTTTTTACATCAATCAAATGATGTTTAATGAGGTTTCCCTATTGGGCAAGCTGTCCTTTCCTGATCCGTGCTGCAGATGTGTCTCAACCTTTCTCCACTGTAGATGTTCATGAATCACACCTGCTATTCCAGCAAAGCTAAGGTGGTATTCAGCCGGTTCGGACAAATTCGCCCGAACCGGTAGCAGAAATTGTGGGTGGGCCTGGCCACCCGCCCCATCTCTATGCCATCCTATTTAGGTACATTTTTGAGGCTGGACACATGTGTGGATGTGGCGCATGTGAGTGAAGCGAGAGCCCGCAAACACATTTGCGAACCCGTAGGGAAAGTAAATGAATACCATCCATGCAGCAAAGTGATAATAAAAATAATAAAGTCCCTTATTTAGGGATTAAAAGAGAGGCATGCAGGGGAGATTTCTGTTATCCAAGCCTCTGAATTTCCATGTTTTCAGAATTTCCTTGTCACAACTGGGACCAAAAACATCTATGGAATTGCTATTTAAGTCAATCTTTCCGACTCCGCTTCACAAACATTGTAGACCCCACAGACATCTATATTTTTGTATGCAAGATACAAAAAATCATAGGATGATTATTTCTTTTTTTTTAAAAAAAGCCAGATAATTGGATGGTAGAGCTCAGTTCCCCAAAAGCAGTTTCTTCTTATATAGGTGCACAGACCCATTAAAAGTGGTCATTCAATTCCGTTGGGAACGACTTGATTTATTTTCAGTAATAAAATATCTTCTAAATTCAATCTTGGCTGGGCTTCACGAATGCCGAGAAGTCGAAACATTTGTTACAACATGTTTAAAATGCACACCTCGCTGAACGAAAACATGTTTACAAAACCCTTTCTTAATAACATATGTGGACTCTCTCTGTACACCTGTATGTGGTCTTGTCAGCATGGATGGTAGATCAACATTGTTCTGTGGGTGTGGCTTGGTGGGCATGGCTTGTCTTGGTGGGTGTGGCTTGGTGGGCATGGCATGTGCAGGATAGTGTAAAATCTCCATTCCCACCCCACTCCAGGGGAAGGTTACTGCAAAATCCCCATTTCCTCCCAATCAACTGGGACTCAGGAGGCAGAGAATAGATGGGGGACAGGGCCAGTCAGAATTTTTATTACCGGTTCTCCTAACTACTCAAAATTTCCGCTACTGGTTCTCCAGAATTGGTCAGAACCTGCTGAAACCTACCTCTGGTACTGAGGTTTAAAATCGTAGATAACTAATGAAATGAAATAACTTCTGGAGAACTCATATGAAAGTGGAAAAGACAGAAAGGGAGTCAATTGTGAATCCTTTTGGAATATGATGTAATTTCTCCTAAATATGACGTAGGAGCGACTTCTGTGAGAACTTATCTTATTTATGTTGTAATTCAGGGGTGTCAAACTCAATTTCACTGAGGGCTGCTTTGGGGTTGTGTTTGAGGACCGGGGGGTGGGCGAGCCTTAGGTGGGCATGACCAACTCGACATCACTCATTGAGGCTCTATTTTCGGACACAACGGCCTCCTGCAGTCTTCTGGCAGCGAAAATAGAACTCGGGGAAGCTGTGAACAGAGCCCAGGTGGCTGAAAACGGAGCCTGGGCAGGCTACACGCGGCCTACCCAAGCTCCATTTTCACTGACAGAGGCATGGTGGGCTGGTCCTTTGCTGTTTCCAGGGAGGCCCCGCAGGCCAGATCTAAGCACCCCATGTGCCGGATTTGGCCCATGGGCCTTGAGTTTGACACCCCAGTTGTAACTTATTTTAGTATTTAGTATTTATTAGTTTGTCAAACATGTACAAGATAGCAGGTATAAATATAAACATGGATATAAACAAAAGAAATGAGTACAAATAAATGGGGACAGTAGGCCAGGGATGGTAGGCACGCTGGTGCGCTTATGCATGCCCCCTTTATGGACCTCTTAGGAATGGGGTGAGGTCCACGGTAGACAGTTTAAGGTTGAAACTGTGAAGGTTAGAGGATTTAATAATGGAGTCAGGTAGAGCATTCCAGGCATTGACCACTCTGTTGCTGAAGTCGTATTTTCTACAATTGATTTTGGAGCAGTTTATTTTAAGTTTGTACCAATTGTTTGTCCATGTATTATTGAGGTTGAAGCTGAAGAAGTCATTGACAGGTAAGACATTATAGCAGACAATTTTGTGTACTATGCTTAGATAATACCGTAGGCGGCATAGTTCCAGATTGTCCAAGCCCAAAATTTCAAGTCTGGTGGCATAAGGGATTCTATTGTGAGCTGAGGAGTGAAGTACTCTTCTCGTGAAGTACCTCTGGATCCGCTCAATTATATTAATGTCTACATGAGTCATTCATTCTGAAAGTTGTTCAAGCAGTTTCTGGATGTGAAGGAAGCTTGAATCTGGACCTCATTATTAGCTGAAACAAGCTACCCTCTTTTAGTCTTCTTTGATAAATAATAATATTTAGAAGCTAAACACACACACACACCAAAGATATGGTGTGTATTATCGTGATTAAGCTGTTAGACTAGGACTGCCAAAAGACAGGTTGAAGTCTATCCTTAGCCATGGAGATTCATCTGATGACTTTGGGAAAGCTTTGTTGTTGTTAGTTGTGAAGTCATGTCTGACCCATTGTGACCCCATGGACAATGTTCCTCCAGGCCTTCCTGTCTTCTACCATCCCCCAGAGACCATTTAAGTTCACACCAACAGCTTCAGTGACTTCATCCAGCCACCTTGTTCTCTGTCGTCCCCTTCTTCTTTTGCCCTCAATCTTTCCCAGGATTAGGCTCTTCTCCAGTGAGTCCTTCCTTAGGTGGCCAAAGTATTTGAGTTTCATCTTCAGGATCTGGCCTTCTAAAGAGCAGTCAAGGTTGATCTCCTCCAGGACTGACCGGTTTGATCACCTTGCAGTCCAAGGGACTCACAGGAGTCTTCTCCATAACCATAGTTCAAAGGCCTCAATTCTTTGGCACTCAGCCTTCCTTATGGTCCAACTTTCACAGCCATCCATTGCAACTGGGAAAACCATAGTCTTGACTATATGCACTTTTGTTGACAGGGTGAATTTTGTTGTTGTTGGGAAAGCAACAAAAATATAGAATTTTTGTTTTGGAGATAATGTAACAGATAACAATGTTGAGCTCTTAGAGAAATAAGTGAACTGTAACACCAGTAAACTAAGCTACATATATAATATAACACAAAGAGCCGCCTACAGAGACCACATTGCAAAGTTCAGTAGAAAGTTGGTAGTTCCATCAAACATAGTTACATAACAGGTACATAACTATGTGTTGATTTTCTTTATTTTACTGTCTGTTTCTCTGTGTTTCAGTAGAAATATTCCTTCCAGAAATTAATTTTGTCTGGATTGTGGACGTGTGGGCATTTATTTATTTTTCTTTAAAGCAAGCAAGCAAACAAAATGGATTTAGGGCATGCGGTTGTTAGTTCGGTGAACCACAAAGCTCACTTAAATATTGCCAAAGGCTACATGCCAAATTCTTAGCTGATTTTTTTTTTTTTTTTTTGCTCTACATCTTTTCCATGTGTTTCTTTAGAAAATTACGCATAACTCACATAATCATTTATGTTGCCATGGACAAAGGTGCTAAGATTAGAACCCAACAATTTTGAAAGTATCCAAAAGGTCCTGAAGGTAAATGGATTTTCTGGTTTTTCTTTAAAGATGTTTTGCTTCTCATCCAAGAAGCTTCCGCAGCTCTGACTGGATGATGGGGAATGGAAGCATTTATATTCCTGGTTATTTGCATCCTTTTAGAGAATTGTTGAGGCCACTTGGAGGTTTATCTGTGTCCTCAGGGTTACCTGAATAGTGCAAATGGTTCCTGTAGTCTGCAATTTTTTTCTCTGGAAATCCATTCCTATTCTCACACCATTCAAAGGGTGTTCATCTCAAATTATATTCCTAAAAGTCTGTAGCGATTCTTGGTCATCCAGGTGATGGTTGTCCCAAAGGTGCTTTTTCAAGAGGCATCTGGACTTTTTTGTTTTTTCTTTGAAGATGACCTGGATGACTGAGAATCTCTACAGTTGTTTAGCTATACAATTTGGGATGAACATCCTCTGAATGGTGTGAGAGTAGGAATGAATTTCCAGAGAAAAAATTGCAGACTACAGGAATCAGTTGTACTACTCAGGTAACCCTGAGGACATAGATAAACCTCCAAGGGCTTCAATGACCCTCTCAAAGGATGCAAATGACCAGCTGTCTGCAAGGAATATAAATCCTGCCGTTCCCCACTATCCTGTCAGAGCTGAAGAAGCTTCTTGGATGAGAAGCGAAATGTCTTCAAAGAAAAAACAAGAAAGTTCAGTTGACTCCTGAAAAAAAAAAAAACACCTTTGGGACAATCATGGTGAATAAATAATAGCTAGTCATCAAATTGCGATCTATTCAGCATGGACATTTATGATCTCAGATAAATTTGCAATAGAGATTATAAGAATTAAACTCACTCTGCAATTTTCAGTGATTCAGCCCAGTTTCCCTTAATACATGAGATTGGAGCCGTGATTCTTCGGATTATAATATTACGAAGTGATTTTTCTGGGTTCAAAAAAATGTACACATTGTATATATTCTCGGAGTGGGGAGAACATTTATACAGATCATGCATTTTAAGAATAATCATTTGCTAAATCGGTCATGCAGGAAACTTGCAGGGAAGAATAAATGTGAGTTTCGTGCTGCAAAAGCAAGAAGAGATTCAGAGATTGGAATGCGTAATGGAATGGAATGGATTTATAATCAAATATACACAAAAAATGGCATGGATTAGAAATAGACTGATTGCATTCATCCCTTACAGCAAATGTTTAATTGAATACTGTTTAAGGCAGCGATGGTGAATCTTTTCAGCACTGAGGGCCCAAACTGGAACAAGCGTGCATGCATCAGAAACCCAAAAACCAGCTGGCCGGCACTTGCATGCCTGGTTTTTGGCCATTTTTGGCTATTTTTTTGGCCATTTTCAGGCCGTTTTTCAGGTCATTTTCAGGCTGTTTTTGAGGTAATTTCTGGCCGTTTTCCAGGTCATTTTCAGGCTGTTTTGGGGTCATTTGTGGGCCATGTTTCAGGCCATTTTCAGGCTGTTTTTGAGGTAATTTTCAGGCTGTTTTTCAGGTCATTTTCAGGCCATTTTTCAGGTCATTTTCAGGCTGTTTTGGGGTCATTTGTGGGCCATGTTTCACGCCATTTTCAGGCTGTTTTTCAGGTCATTTTCAGCTGTTTTGGGCCATTTGTGGGCCATGTTTCAGGCCATTTTCAGGCTGTTTTCAGGTCATTTTCAGGCTGTTTTGGGGTCATTTGTGGGCCATGTTTCAGGCCATTTTCAGGCTGTTTTTGAGGTAATTTTCAGGCTGTTTTTCAGGTCATTTTCAGGCCGTTTTTCAGGTCATTTCAGGCTGTTTTGGGGTCATTTGTGGGCTATGTTTCAGGCCATTTTCAGGCTGTTTTTTCAGGTCATTTTCAGCTGTTTTTGGGCCATTTGTGGGCCATGTTTTGGGCCATTTTCAGGCCATTTGTCAAGTCAAAAATGGCCTGAAAATGGCCCAAAGAACAGCCTGAAAATGCCCTCAAACCAACCCAAAACTGGCCCAGAAAATGGCCTTTTTTAAGCTGTTTTTCGGGCCATTTTCAGGTCATTTCCCAGCACTCTGGCACCCGTGAAGACCAGCTGGCTGGCACACATGTGCATACCAGAAACCAGAGGAGCAGCTGGAGATGGTGCATGTGCCCACAGAGCGGACTCTGTGTGCCACCATTGGCATGCATGCCACAGGTTCGCCATCTTGGGTCTAAGGCATTCAAGAACTTTCCGACTTAGGCAATGGCTGTCGAAATAACAGGAACAAGTTAAATACTGAGCAGCTCAGAAATCACAGAGAGATCTATCGCTATCGATGCAGTTTGCAGATGGCTTATCCAAGTTGGGGAAAGTTACGGCTTTTCGAGAAGGCTGTTGATTGACTGATTAGTTGCCTTTCCTATAGTTATGTACTTCGTCCTGTTTGACAGAGACAAGCCAAAGCTTTCGCTTTCCAAAATGAACTTTCTAATGAGCCTCTAGACCCGCTGAGTTGTGTAGGTATCAGATAACACTTAACCAAGATTAGATAGATGCCAGAAGGAATTTTGCAGCAGAAGGGATGTCAGATGCTATCAGAGGCTTGCTGTCTTCCCAACAAGTGTTGCTGCTAAGATGCAGCATGTTGTATTTTGGACTTTCTGGTATGCTGGCAGGCAATGAATATATGATTTATGCAAGATATAATCTGTTAGAGAAGGCAAGAGATCTCAGGCGATGCTCAGCTCTATAAATTACCCCAGGAACACAGAGGAGTAAATGGTTCAACCATACGAAATTAATATTTGATTTTATTTAGTTTTATTATACAGACCTTCTTTCGCGAGGATTCATTAAAAGGGAAAATTTAGGACATGTTCATCCCATAAAAATGCAAATGAATCTTCATCATCACTGAATATCTTAGCTCTGGAAGAGGCTGAGAAAATTCTTGCAGACAGTGGTTTGACGTTGATTTGTGGTCCTGGCCTCATTGTATCTCAAAACCTTCAGGGTGGGAATTGGTCTCTGCCTTCTACTTTCATTGTCACTCATAACTCAAACGAGCCTTTGACAGGGATGCCAATTGCCAACTCTCAAATTCCATTGAAGCCCAAGGTCAGTGTTCCTCATCGTCACCTCCTCCAGTTCTCTTGCAAATGCACAAGGAAAACAGCAAGTTGGACAAAGGTGTCCTAGATAAATATGGAACATCCAATTACTTTGGAATAATTGTGTTTTTGTTTCCGTTATACTAAAAGTATTTTTAACCCATTGTATCTACTTGGTAACACTCACAGAGATGCAAACCTTCGTAAATGAGTTGGATTCTTCTTCTCTCTCTTGTTACATCTAGCAACAGAAATACAGATTTGTAGAATAATAGAGTTGGAAGGGACTTTGGAGGTCTTCTAGTCCAACCACCTGCTCAAGCAGGAGACCCTATCCCATTTCAGACAAATGGCTGTCCTGTCTCTTAAAAGCCTCCAGTGATGGAGACCTCACGAGCTATTCTACAGGTTCTATTGTTCCCACTGTTAGTTCTAGGTTGCGTGTCTCCTTGGTTACTTTCCATCCGTTGTTTCTTGTCTTGATTCTGGTGCTTTGGAAAATAGATTGACCTCTTCTTCTTTGTGGCAGCCCCTCAACTATTGGAGCACTGCTATCACGTCATTATCATGTCAAATGCCAGTACTACCTGGGTAAAAATTGCAGCTGGAAGTCAGGAACTCAAAAGTCCACAGGAAGAGTCCTAAATTGATCTGTATAAAATATCAAGGCTTTGCCAAGCCTAGAGATATCTAAGGTTAATGCCTTGTTTATTTAAGATATGGATAAATAGTGATTGATCCCTAAATAAAACCATAGGGAGGGAAAGAAGGAAGAAAGGAAGGGAGGAAGGGAGGAAGGAAGGAAGGATAGATGGAAAGAAGGAAGGAAGGAAGGATAAATGGAAGGAAGGAAGGAAGGAAGGAAGGAAGGAAGGAAGGAAAGAAGGAAGGAAGGAAGGAAGGAGTGTCTCTTATTGATCCCTTCCAATATTTTTTCCTGTCTAGGGGGAAAAAAGGGGGAAAACATTGGTGAATTAATTTTGATTCCAATAAGCATATTTTGGAGTCCTTTGAATCATTCACTATCTCCTCTTGTTAAGAATTTCAACCACATGACCTTAACTATTTTCCTCCCTCCAAAAAAGATAAATGTGTCACTTCTCTCTCTTAATTCCTCACTCGGCTATAGCGGAGTGAATTAATTGCATACCAACTATTACCTTTCACTCCATGTTTCAGTTTTATGCTATCTGTCCCACAGGTATTTGGATCTGTACTGTGCATATTTGCAGCATGTGCTAACGCTGTTGCAATAGTACAGCTGCATCTGCAAAGGATGCCATCAAGAAAAAAAAACAACTCCTTGCTTTAAACCAGTTTCGAAAATGTCTGTGAAAGGAACTCTCCTGTCTAACGCTATTTTGGTAATACCTGTGTAGATCAAACAGAAAGAGAAGGAACCAAGGTACAGCATGTTCCTTAGATAATGTCATCCACTCTATTGCCAGGTGATATTGTTGAAACCCCAAGATTCCTCCACAAATATGATTCTCCCATCATGGCAGTCCTTAAAAGTCATAGTTGCATCGGTCTGGGTCAGGGAGAAACAGTTCCTAAATGCTTTTATGAAATCATCTTAGTAAAGGAAAATGAAAAGAGGTTATTTTCTGGTCCAATTCAGCTGTACAATCCTGTTATATTCCGAGCTGTGGGAGCTTGATCTCCTCTAGCCCTCGGAATCGAATGAAAAATGGTAGATTTCATTATATCAACAGAGCCTGGTAAACCTGTGGAAAAGTAGAAAGAACGATTGCGTTGAAGTCTGGAAAATTTACAATTGTGACGCTTAAAGGGAATTAAGTGTGTGGGGGTGATTAGAAATTTATTTATTTATTTGTTCGATTTATATATGCCGCCCTTCTCCGGAGACTCAGGGCGGCTTACGATGCATTAAGCAATAGCCTTCATACTTTTGTATATACCTGCTTAGTAGGGCTTTCGCCCCCCCACCCAAGCGGTGTTTTTTTATACAAAGTCAGCTTATTGCCCCCCAATCCGGGTCCTCATTTTACCTACCTCGAAAGGATGGAAGGCTGAGTCAACCTTGAGCCTGATGAGATTTGAACTTGCAGTAATTGCAGGCAGCTGGTGTTACTTAACAGTGCTTTAGTCTGCTGCGCCACCAAGGCTCTTGGTTGTGGTTGAAACAGCTGCTGCAAAACACACTGCAACCCTTTCTATCAATAAGCACTAGTTTTGTATCATATTTTTCCTAATTTATTTTGTTCTGATGTCAACATCTTCTCAAGACTTGATGTGTTGCTTCATCATGGTTGGGGAAAGGGTGCAGAGAAGAGCAACTAAGATGATCACGGGGCTGGAGGCTAAACCATATGAAGGAAATGAGTATATGTTTAGTTTAATGAAAAGAAGGACTAGTTGATAGCAGTCTTCCAATGTCTCAGGGGCTGCCACAAAGAAGAGGGAGTCAAGCTATTCTCCAAAGCACCTGAAGGCAGGACAAGAAGCAATGGGTGGAAGCTAATCAAGGAGAGAACCACCCTAAAAATAAAAAGAAATTTCATGACCTATGATGGGAGATCTTGAACTCTACCGGGGTATTAGAAGTATCAAAAGTTCTCTTATTTATCCAGGAGAAAAATACAGCAACTGGGAAATCACCCCCAAAGAAGAGGGCTAGGTAGAAAAGAAGCAAATAATAAAGAACTTTAAATGTTGGTCATTTGTATTCCAAAGCATGCTTTTTATCTTACAAGATTTCCAGCTTGTCTCTTATCTCTCTGCAGAGCCTATCACATCTGCTTTATCTACATCCTGATAGCAAAAGGTTCAAAAGACACAGAAGTATTGCATACACCCCAGCCTTTATTCTGACACTTGTACAATGAAACTGGCACCCCTATTTTGGTAAAGCCAAATCCAATTAATGTAGTTTGAATGGATTTGAATAGAATACAGCTTTACCTAAAAAGGGGAAGTCAGATTGACCTACTGAGAAGAAAGGAAGGAAGGAAGGAAAGAAGGAAGGAAGGAAGGAAAGGAAGGAAGGAAGAAAAAGAAAGAAAAGAAAGAAAGAAAGAAAGAAAGAAAAAAGAAAGAAAGAGGGTGGAGGGAGGAAGAAAGGAAGAGAGAGAAAGAGAGGGTGAGAGAGAGAGAAAAAAAGAAAGATAGGAAGGAAGGAAGAGAGAAAAAAGACAAAGAAAAAAAGAAAGAAAGAAAAAGAGAGGGTGAGAGAGAGAAAGAGAGAGAGAGAAAGATAGAAGACAAAAAAGGAAGAGAGAGAAAGAAAGAGAAAGGAAGGAAGGAAGGAAGGAAGGAAAGAAAGAAAGAAAGAAAGAAAGAAAGAAAGAAAGAAAGAAAGAAAGAAAGAAAAGAAATAGAATCAGGCAATGTAAGAGCCTAGGTTTTATCCCCTGCATGCAAAACCTTTTGCCTTTAACAGCTTTCAATGTCAAAGTGAGTTGTTTCAAACTTTCATAAATTCATGCAAAATATGCTGCTTTTTCTGAACTCAGAATGAATTCTAGCCATCTTCAACAGCGGCGGCAGCATCGCAAGTATCCAGGTGATGGGAAACTGACTTGGACTGCATCATTTTGGATGCACCAAGTTCCAAGCTTGGTGTTCCCTGTTTTATTTCAATGTGAGAACCAAGCTCCCAAACCAGGTCAAGATTGCGCTTAGTAGAACCATGCTAACTGGGCACATTCTAACTAGCTATCTTTGTTTTGAATCAAGATCAAAATATACTTACCTCTTTGTGGACACTTCTGTGGCATATCAAGCTATGTTGCTCTTATCGGAAATTTCCTGTCTATAAAATAGGAAATCCATTTCCCAAAAAAACCCTCTAACTTGTTCTAGGTACTATTCATTCATACATACATACATACATACAGTTAGTTTCTATGGTCATGTATCTCAGACAATGACTCTGGGCAGCTTACAATTCATAAAATATATTACAATTATTTTCTCCCTCCCTCCCTCTCTCTCTCTCTCTCTCCACACATACACAGTAAAACCAGTAAAGAGAGATTACAATACAAACATCCAATTCAACATACATAAGAGCAAAATACTTGGCCCTTTAGCAATATAGCCAGAAAATGGGGCCCGTGGCACATTCAGGATCCCAGGCTTGGGAACACAACTAGTATTTATTTATTTATTTATTTATTTATTTATTTATTTATTTATTTATTTATTTATTTATTTATTTATTGGTTTGATTTATATGCCGCCCTTCTCCGGAGACTCAGGGTGACTTACAATGCGTTAAGCAATAGCCTTCAGACTTTTGTATATACCTTCTTAGTAGGGCTTTGCCCCCCCCCAAAGTGGTGTTTTTTTAATACAAAGTCAGTTTATTGCCCCCACAAACCGGGTCCTCATTTTACCTACCTCGAAAGGATGGAAGGCTGAGTCCACCTTGAGCCTGGTGAGATTTGAACTTGCAGTAATTGCAGGCAGCTGGTGCTATTTAACAGCACTGTAGTCTGCTGCGCCATCAAGGCTCAGTTTAGGGCCTTATGAAAGGATAACAAGGTTGAGGACATGCTGAAGTTATGGATGTTGAGTGTTGAGGCCACTACGAAGGGTGGCTGTTCCACAGAGCAGGGACCACTATAGAAAAAGCTTGCCTTCCAACATTCTTTTGCATCAAAAGTTGAGAACTAGTTTCAATCAGAAAAGAGTTGGAAGGGACCTTGGAGGTCTTCTAGTCCAGTCCCCTGCTCAAGCAGGAGACCCTATACCATTTCAGACAGATGGCTGTCCAGTCTCTTCTTAAAAACCTCCAGTGATGGACCACTTATAACTTCTGAAGGCAAGCTGTTCTACTGGTTAATTGTCCTCACTTTTAGGAAGTTTCTCCTTAATTCCAGGTTGCTTCTCTCCTTGATTAGTTTCCATCTGTTGTTTCTTGTCTTGGCTTCTAGTGCTTCGGAAAATAAGTTGACTCCCTCCTCTTTGTGGAAGTCCCTCGGATACTGCAAGACTGCTATCTACTCCTTCTTTTCTCTAGACTGGCCATAACCAATTCCTGCAACTGTTCTTCATAGATTTTTGACTCCAGTTTCTTAATCATCTTAGTTGCTCTTCTTTGCACTTTTTCCTTTAAAAAAGAACAAAGCTCCTTGTACATTTAGTCCCCCCCAGTTCCATGAGAAACCTATCTGGGATTAGTATGTTTTATCAGATGCAAGTAGTGTCTCCTTGGCAATCTACTGCTGCCGTCTCAAATTCATATCAACCTGGGTTCCAATTTTCACTTAAACCCAAACTCTTATTAAAACTGCACTCCAGGCATCTTACAATGACAGGTGATGCAGCTGATCAGCTTCACAATACAGGGAATGATAAATTAAATGTTGAGCCTTAATCCCATTCCATCAACAGAGGCCTCTTCATTTCAAACACATCTCTAAACAAAAAGGGTGCTTCAAAGCTATGGGCTACAAGTTCTCTGAGCAGCCAATTTTGAGACATTTCCAAAAATATGGATTTAAAGGGAGGTGGGGGGGAATAACCCTACGACCTAAAATATGAGCTAAATTAATTCTTGCTACAATAATTGGATGGGTTTGACGGCTGTCACGGCAACATGTTCTGGCTGGCTATAACTGGAATTGTGTGTGCCTAGTTTAATGACAATATCTCAGGGGTTGCCACAAAGAAGAGGGAGTCAAGCTATTCTCCAAAGGACCAGAAGGCAGGATGAGAAGCAATGGATGGAAACTAATCAAGAAGAGAAGCAACCTAGAACTAAGGAGAAATTTCCTGACAGTTGGAACAATTAATCAGTGGAACAACTTGCCTCCAGAAGTTGTGGATGCTTCAAGAATTGGAAGTTTTTAAGAAGAGATTGGACCATTTGTCTGAAAAGGTATAGGGTTTCCTGGCTGAGTAGGGGGCTGGACTAGAAGACCTCCAAGGTCCCTTCCAACTCTGTTATTCTGTTAAAACTGATATCGGCAATAAACCTCAACTAGCTAAAGGTGCATCTTCATGAAACATTTAATCAAAATGCTGTAAGCAATCTCGAGAGGAAAGCCATAGTATCTCATGGGGATTTTTTTTCCCCAAAACAAATTCCAAATATTATATCTAGGCCAAAATCCTGCAACACTTATTTAAAGAAGCGGAAGGCAGATTTTTGTTTTCTCTGCAGTGGGCAAAGAGCTAAATGGTGAGTCTATATTTATGGATCTTTCATAGGTTTTCTGAGGCATTCCAAATAAATAAATAAATAAGGAAGACATATTCCAAACTCAGTTTAAATATATATATATATATATATATATATATATATATAAGCCTGATGATGGCAGATGAGATTCTGTCGAAACGTCGCTTCTACCCTTTTAGGGATATGTTTACAATTACACGGGAAGAAACCCGAAATATTAACTGTACACACACACACACACACACACACAGACACACACACACACACACACATTCTTTCGGACGGAAGTTAGATATGATAAAGCAAAGTAGGCATTTTAAGGAGAAAAAAATTACATAGTCTCACCTACTGTGGTTTTTTTCCAATTTCACTTTTCCAATTTTAAGTGTATGTGTGTTTCTGTGTGTATACATACATACATACATACATACATACATACATACATTAGTATGGATGAATGGATGGACGGATAGATGGATAGATAGTTGATGAATGGATGGATGGATGGATGGATGGATAGATAGATAGATAGATAGATAGATAGATGGATGGATAAATGGAGAGATGGATAGATTGTGTGTGTGTGTGTGTGTGTGTGTGTGTGTGTATAGAGAGAGAGAGAGAGAAAAGGAGAGAGAGAAAGAGAGAGAAAAGGAGAGAGAAAAAGAGAAAGAGGAAGAGGAAGAGAGAGGAAGAGAGAAAGAGAGAAAGAAAGAGATAGGGAGAGAAAGAGAGAGAGAGAAAGAGAGAGAGAGAGAGAGAGAGAGTCAATCTCATATATATGCAATGAGTTATAACATTTGGAAGTGCAAAATCCCAACATGAAGCAGCAACACCTAAAACAACCTAATGTTTTCTTTTTGAAGTGCTTTGCCTGCGGAGGCATTCCCGTCCCTTTTGCTTTGCTTCCTCTTTCAGTTCAGATGAAAGTTTCATGAAGCTCTAATGTTTCTCTGCAGCAGAGAGAGGTGAGAAGCGGTGGTGCCATTGCACCAGCGCAGCCCTCATTGTTATTCCGCAAGAATCTTCCAGCGATTACACCAGGTTTTCCTGAGAAGCACAGAGGAGGATTTGCAGGAGGCCGGGGTAATTCCATAAATCCTATGATCAGATTCTTCCTCTCTTCAGATTATAGGGAAATTTAGGAATTATTGGCTTGGCTTGCTTTTTTTCTTCTTCTCTCTCTTTCCTCCTGTTCCCAATAAATCTTTCTGTAGCCTGTCCTTTGCATTATAGATCTGCAGGTAAGGAAGGCCTTCTTCTCATGGGTATCAATTGCTCTGAGGATTTGGGAGATGAAGAATAGAGAGCTTCAGTGGTGGAATTCAAGTAATTTAATAACCGGTCCTCTGCCCTAATGATTTCTTCCAACAACCAGTTTGGCAAACTGCTCAGAAAGTTAACAACCGGTTCTCCTGAAGTGGTGCGAACCGGCTGAATCCCACTACTGGAGAGCTTCCGTCTGATGTATCTATGAATTAGTTTCTGGTGGAAAAGAATTTGCATATCTGATATTTATCTGTCAATAGTCTATCATCTATTACTTATCCTGTCTGTCTGTCTAGCTATCTAGCAATCTAGCATCTGTCTATCTGTCTATCTGTCTGTCTCTATTACTTATCCTATCTGTTTGTCTGTCTTACTTATTCTATCTATCTATCTATCTATCTATCTATCTATCTATCTATCTATCTATCATCTATCTATCTGTGTCTGTCTGCCTGTCTGCCTACCTACCTACCTACCTATCTGTGTCTATCTGTCTATTACTTATCCTCTCTCTCTCTCTCTCTCTCTCTCTCTCTCTCTCTCTCTCTCTCTCATCATCTTATATATATCCATCCATCCATCCATCCATCCATCCATCCATCCATCCATCCAGGTTCTATAGATGCCCAACTCAACCAAGTGACTTTGGTTAAATGTTTATGGAGATTCTCAGTCATCCAGCTCATGGTTGTCCCAAAGGTGCTTGTTCAAGAGGCAACTGGACTTTCTGGGGGGGTGGGGTTTGAAGACATTTTGCTTCTCATTCAAGATTTGTTGGATTTCTTGAGAATCACATGGAACAATGGATGGAAATTAATCAAGGTTACTGTTAATACCACTTTATAATGCCTTGGTAAGGCCACACTTGGACTTTTCCATCCAGTTTTGGTCACCACAATGTAAAAAAGATGTTGAGACTCTAGAAAGAGTGCAGAGAAGAGCAACCAAGAGGATTAGGGACTGGAGGCTAAGACATATGAAGAACGGTTGCTGGAATTGGGTATGTCTAGTTTAATGAAAAGAAGGACTGGGTGTGACATGATAGCAGTGTTCCAATATTTCAGGGATTGTCACCAAGAAGACGGGGTCAAGCTATTCTCTAGAGCACCTAAGGGCAGGTCAAGAAGCAATGGATGGAAACTAATCAAGGAGAGAAGCAATTTAGAACTAAGGATAAATTTCCTGACAGTTAGAACAATTAATCAGTGGAACAACTTGCCTCCAGAAGCTGTGGATGCTCCAACACTGGAAGTTTTAAAGAAGAGATTAGACAACTATTTGTCTGAAATTGTATAGGGTTTCCTATCTGAGCAAGGGGTTGGACTAGAAGACCTCCAAGGTCCCTTCCAGCTCTATTCTGATGGAAATCTCTAGCAGTACTTAAAGATTTAGAAACATTGATGTAGCTTGTGGAAAATTTGCTTAAGGTACAATACAGTCATGCCTTACAGAAGCTGGGAAGCGAAAGATCTGACTGACTGATTAACTGTCTTCTTTACTGTTATTTACAATGTCATCCTTGATAAAGAGCTCTGTGTTGTAGGAATGAAGTCCTAATGAGCTAAGTAGTCTAAACATCAGATAGTGCCGGAAAAGATTAGAACTTTTAGAAGCGAGCTTCTATATGCATGACTCTTACCCGTAGACAGCTAATTTATATCAGGGCAAGGCCACATATAATTAGAGGCACATTGTTCAGATTTCTGCTTGTTTTCCTGAACGCTCAGAATCCTTTCTGGGAGATATTCAGTATTAATTTAGAGGAATACTTCTCTTCCTGTCACACAAGATCTGGTAGCACTTTTCCCAACTAACAGATTTGCAATGAAGTGTCCTGGGTGGTTGAAATGCATCTGTTCTGAAGAAGTGAGCTTGCAGCTCACACCTTTTAATCAAATTTGTTGATGAGAAAAGTTGCTACCAGACTCCTCCTGATTTTTTGCTTGTTTGTTACTGTAGACTAACATGATCTTCCTCCTACAGCACTGATTCCTGTGTTGAGGCTTAAATTTTCCCGGAATTGTTTCTTAACTTTCTTAATATTCTTAGGTAAAAGGTAAAGGTTCCCCTCAGACATATATTCTAGAACTACCAGTTCGCCCGAATTGGTCCAAACTGGCTGAATTACAACACTGCACTATATCTGTTTTTCTGCCTGTCTTCCCCTTCTATCTATCTATCTATCTATCTATCTATCTATCTATCTATCTATCTATCTATCTATCATCTCCCTCTCTCCCTCCCTCCCTCTCTCTCTCTCTCTCTCTGTCTCTCTCCCCTGTTTTCCCGAAAATAAGACATCCTCTGATAATAAGACCAATCAGGCTTTTGAGCGCATGTGCTAAAATAAGCCCCCCCTGAAAATAAGCCCTCCCCAAAAATAGTTAAATGCATGCACATCCAGTCCCCGCCATTCTTCCATGTGCCCCAAAATAAGACCTCCCAGAAAATTAGGCCAAGCACTTATTTTGGGGTTCAAAAAATATTAAGACAGGGTCTTATTTTTGGGAAAACATGGTATCTATCTATCTATCTATCTATCTATCTATCTATCTATCTATCTATCTATCTATCATCTACCTATCATCTATCATCTACCATCTATCTATCTATCTATCTATCTATCTATCTATCTATCTATCTATCATCTATCTATCTATCTATTCATCTTTCTATCCATCTTTCTATCCCTCCCTCCATCCCTCCATCCATCATCCATTTTTCTGACAGAACAATTAATGGAATGACTTGCTTCAGAAGTTATGGATGTTCTATCACTGGAAGTTTTTAAGAAGAGTTTGGACAACCATTTGTCTGAAATGGTATAGGATTTCCTGCTTGAGCAGGATTGGAATAGAAGACCTCCAAGGTTCTGTACAACTCTTTTTTTTTTTTAAATTTGATTTATATGCCGCCCTTCTCCGGAGACTCAGGGCGGCTTGCAATGTGTTAAGCAATAGCCTTCATACTTTTGTATATTTATACAAAGTCAGCTTATTGCCCCCACAAACTGGGTCCTCATTTAACCTACCTTAGAAAGGATGGAAGGCTGAGTCAGCCTTGAGCCTGGTAAGATTCGAACCTGCAATAATTGCAGGCAGCTGTGTTAATAACAGGGTGCATTAAACCACTGTACTACCAAGGCTCTTTTGTTCTGTTATTCTGTTATACTATCATTTATCTTTTACCTGTTTATCATCTATGTTCTATCTATCATCTCTCTCTCTCTCCCCTCTCCCTCCCTCTCTTATCTATCTATCTATCTATCTATCTATCTATCTATCTATCTATCTATCTATCATCTATCTGTCTGTCTGTCTCTCTCATCCGTCTGTCTGTCTATCTATCTAATTTCCATCACACATACAGTGATGTTTTTATAATGTCATGATATTCTCGTGCACATCTGTGAATAAAATAATTTAAGGCTGAGCTGAGGGGGAAAAGTTTGAAAAAGAGATAGGGTACTGAAAAATCAAACTTCATATTACATTAATCACGTAGAATAATACTCTGTATTGTTTTTCAAAAAAAAAAAAACCCCACACACAATTAGGTATGGTGTAGATGATGAATTCTGTTTATTAATAGATATGTTCCTTCTTCTTCATTATTATCCCCACCTTGTGGCTTTAAAGCCCAGCATCGCTCTTGTGTTGTCATCCCAGATGAAACTATAACCTCACTGTTACTTTTTAGTACAGAATAAGTGTTCTATTTTTGTTCAATGTTCTATATTTGCCACTTCATGTACAAGGAGCTGTACAAAACATGTTAGCATCACATCTGTCTTGATTTTGGAAAGGAGGAACAAGAGGAATAAAGGGAGGGAGACAATATCAAAGCAACATGAATACTTGTTGAGCTGAATTCCCCCCCCCCACTCCAGGAACTTGTTTAGTTGTGTAAACTGTCACACTTCAGAGGTGTATATCTAAAGTGGATGACACTAGGCAAATCTGTACTGCAATGCCAAATTATAAGGCTTGTAATTACTTGATTTAGCACTATCTTCTAATAAAAAAAAAATCTGAATGTGAAACAATTATGTTAACACATGAAAAAAATGTTGATGTGCGTAATCTGTGAATTGTATGGAATTCAGTGAAACAGTGGTGTAGAATTTTATAGAAAAGTTCATAATAGCATCATCAGCTTAGAGACATGATTATTTTCCTCTTGATTGTTCCTTTTCAAATTATCGGGAATTCTCAAAAACAAAATTAATGAATGAAAAAAAAACACAGATTAACAGTGTTGGAAGGGACCTTGTTGGTCATCTAGGCCAACCCCTGCCGAAGCAGGAGACTCTACACTATTTCTGACAAATGGCAGTCCAGTCCCTCCTTGAAACCCTCCAGTGATGAAGCTCCCACAACTTCCGAAGGCAACTTCTGTTCCATGGGTTGATTGTTCTCACTGCCAGAAAATTTCTCCTTATTCCCAGGTTGAATCTCTCCTTGATCAGTTACCATCCATTATTCCTTGTCTGACCTTCAGGTGCCTTGGAAAATAGCTTGACCCCCTTCTCTCTGTGGCAGCCCCTCAAATATTGGAAGATGGCTATCATGTCTCCCCTGGTCCTTCTCTTCACTAGACTAGCCATGCCCAGTTCCTGTAACCGTTCATCATATGTTTTAGTCTCCAGTCCCCTCATCATCCTGGTTGCTCTTCTCTGCACTTTTTCTAGAGTCTCAACATCTTTTTTATAGTGTGGTGACCAAAACTGGATGCAGGATTCTAGGTGTGGTCTTACTGAGGCTTTAAAGAGTGGTATTAGTACCTCACTTGATCTTGATTGCATCCCTCTGTTAATGCAATTTAGGATTGCATTGGCTTTTTTGGCTGCCGCTACACACCGCTGGCTCATATTTAATTGGTTGTCCATTGAGACTCCAAGTTCCCTCTCACAGTTACTGCTATTAAGCCTGGTTTCCCCCAGTTTATATGTGTGCTTTTGGTTTTTCTTGCCTAAGTGTAAGACTTTACTTTTGTCTACAATTAATTTCATGTTGTTAGTTAGAAAAAAATCCCCACCCTTATTCAGACACAAATTTATTAGCTTTGTTTGGCTTGTCTGGCTGTGTGATCGAGGCCTATAGTTTGGTTCTTTCAGGTGGCTCCTATTTCCCATTAAGCTGACACTTACTGAAGATCAGTAGATTAGACAACTTAAAATAGGTTGGGCTACTTTGCTAAGGTGACTTAAAGTACCTCATAAAATCAAGGTCCTATTTGTAACTGCTATGACCTGCTAACTGAAGAGAGCTGCAGAGTACTCTGCAGGCATTCAGCCAGCAAATGAGATTGTTAAAATCGAGGTAGGCTAACACGTCTCTTCCGATATATGCCTGGTTTCTCTTGCTGATCTTCCCATACTGAGAACTGAAGTCTACAGGAGATCTGAAATATTCTCAGTTAGAAGGACTTTTTTTTCCTCCTGTACTTTAGGAGCAGCTGCTGAAGCAGTATCTCACTGCCATTCAAGTGAGAATTGTAAGTATTTTGAGTGGAACGTGCTGAGAAGATTCCTGCCCAACGTCGTCCCTTCTCGTATGTAGTTATGTAAATATCTGTTTAGTTTTCGCTACCTAGATGTTTTAAAACTTGACTTTTAAAAAATTCTTTAAAAAACATTTCCCTTTTAAAAAAAAATATTTAAAAAATATGTTTGACTCAGAAACAAAATCAACCTCGGGAAGAAAAGGTTGTTCGCATTGCAAACAGGTGGTAAAACTGATTAGAACTCACCACTTGTATGTATATATGTATGTATGTATGTATGTATGTTGTATATTCATTCTCCCTATAAGATGATAGATAAATAGATAGATAGATAGATAGATAGATAGATAGATGATAGATAGATAGATAGATAGATAGATAGATAGATAGATAGATAGATAGATATAAAGATTCTAGGTAGAATATCTATCTATCTATCTATCTATCAATCAATCATCTATCTCAGTGGTAGCTAACCTTTTTGCCATCGCGTGCCAGGAGCGGGGGTGGTGGTGGTCACATGTGTGCATGCCCACACCCATAATTCTATGCGCCCTGCCCCCACGGATGCATGCACGACCCCCCCCACTCCCTCTGTTCCTGTCACGCGATGGCACGGTAGGCCCGTTTTTTGCTCTCCCCAGCCTCCAGAGCCTTTCTAGGAGTCTGGGGAGGGCAAAAATGGCCTTCCCCACCACCGCAGAGATCCTCCAGAGGCTGAAAACAGCAGGTCCAACCTAGTAATCCCACCTATAAGTCACCTAGTAATCTGATAGCATATTCCTATGTAAAATTGATATTCCTGTTTTCATTTTACTACAATTCCTCCCAAAATATAGAAAATCACTTAAAGATGGCATTGTATTTGCCTTCAATTCACTGCAATTGAAAAAAAAATTGTTTTCCATCATAGTCATTGCAAATAAAACATTAGATAGATCTGTTGTTATAGAAATCGCTAGTATATACTGTATTATTATATAAAAGTAAAAAGTTGAAGTTTCATGTTATTACCTTATTCTACTGCACCAAAAGGAGTTGGAAGTTTTTTTTTCCTTTTCCCCTCTACCCTACACTTTTCTTTCTTCCCCTTTTCCTCCCTTACTTCCCCATTATTTTCATTTTTCTTTGTATTTCTGTGTTTTATATTTGCATAAACTAATACAAATTTTGAAATGCAAATAAAACATTCCATTGGAACTCAAAAAGTTAACTAATGTAGGAGTCCCTTACTTAGAAAAGTCTAAATGAAAATTCTTTCTTTACGGTTGAACATTATCATTCTTTTTTTTAAAATCACAAAGGGAAAACAGTGTTAAATTAAGTGATATGTGAAATAATTCAGTGCTGAGAAAACTGAAAGGAGGATTAAAAAATGTCCTTTTTCTGAAAACAGCTGTTTTCAAGCCGATGGGACCAATTATTTTCTTCATTTGTAAGGACAGAACAAGAAGTATTGGATTTAAACATGCAAAGGGATGTGCGATTTTGTATAATAATTATTTTAGGAAAGCTCAGAATGATAATATTTAAACAATCAAGCTACTGAAAGACAAGACAAATTACTTTCTAGTACTGCTTTTCACAACCCTTGATATCTATTTTTATCAATACAGTAGAGATCAATTGATCAACTGAAGAAATAGCATTAGTCTCAGAGGACTTTGAATTACCAGGATAACAGTTGCCTTCAATAGCAATAGTGATAGCCCTTAGACTCATATACTGCTTCACAGTGCTTTCCAGCCCTCTCTAAGTAGTTTACAGAGTCAGCATCTTTTCCCCAACCATCCTCATTTTACTGACCTCAGAAGCATGGAAGGTTGAGTCAACTTGAACCTGGTGAGATTTGAACTGCCAAATTGCAGGCAGCCGGCAGGCAGCAGAAGTACAAGTAGCCTGCAGTACTACATTCTAACCACAGTTCTTCAATTCTCAGTGTTCCAATATCTCAGGGGCTGCCCCAAAAAAAAGGGAGTAAAACTATTCTCCAAAGCACCTGAGGGCAGGACAAGAAGCAATGGGTGGAAACTAATCAAGGAGAGAAGCAACCTAGAACTAAGGATAAATTTCCTGACAGTAAGAACAATTCATCAGTGGAACAACTTGTCTCCAGAAATTGTGAATGCTCCAACACTGGAAGTTTTTAAGAAGAGGTTGGATAACCATTTGTCTGAAGTGGTGTAGGTTTTTTGCCTAGGCAGGGGTTTGGACTAGAAGACATCCAAGATCCCTTTCAACTCTGTTATTCTCTTTTAACATCAACTCAGTGAGGTGAGGTGGCCTGAGAGAGAGGAGAACAAAGTCACCCAACTGGCTAAGGTGGGACTTGAACTCATGGTCTTTTGCTTTCTAGCCCAGTTCTTAACCATCGTACCAAACTGACTGTCAGAATACTGAATGAATCCCAAGATTAAACATACTCATGACTATGAACTCTGTGGGCATCCTAGGTGCTTTGACTGGATAAAGCAAGGAAGCAATTAATGCAAATTAATGTAAGAATGAGCGTCCTCTGTTCTTTACTTTAATCTACATAGGGTTCTCATTCTTAGTAGTTTTGATTTCACATGTACTAGAGACCAGATCTTCATACACAAAAAGACTTTGGCATCAAAGTGATTTTGAAGTTCCATTTTTATGATGATGATGATGATGATGATGATGATGATGATGATGATGATAGTTGTGAAGTTGTGTCTGACCCATCGCGACCCCCATGGACCACATTCCTCCAGGCCTTCCTGTCCTCTACCATCCTCTGGAGTCCATTTAAGCTCATGCCTACTGCTTCAGAGCCATCTCATTCTCTGCCATCCCCTTCTTCTTTTGCCCTCCATTGTTCCCAGCATTAGGCTCTTCTCCAGGGAGTCCTTCCTTCTCCTTAGGTGGCCAAAGCATTTGAGTTTCATCTTCAGGATCTGGCCTTCTAAAGAGCAGCCAGGGTTGATCTCTTCTAGGACTGACCGGCTGGATCGCCTTGCAGTCCAAGGGACTCTCAGGAGTCTTCTCCAGCACCAGAGCTCAAAGGCCTCAATTCTTTGTCACTCAGCCTTTCTTATGGTCCAACTTTCACAGCCAGACATTGCAACTGGGATGAAATGCAAATTCATCCCCAGACCAAAAAAAAAAGGCAGCTGTTTCCTCATGGATAACACATTCTGTTTAAAGATTAGGATTGGGTCATTGGCACAATGTATCTGTACTACTTGTTCTATTTCCCTGCTTGCTTGATTGAAAGAAGAGGGGAGGAAGATGAATTGCCTTGAGTTCATTCCTTAAATATCATCTATCCATGTGCTGCAGCTGCCAAAAAAACCAATGCAGTCCTAGGCAGCATTAACAGAGAGATAGAATCAAGATCACATGAAGTGTTAATACCACTTTATAAGGCCTTGTTAAGGCCACACTTGGAATTCTGCATCCAGTTTTGGTCGCCACGATGTAAAAAAAATGTGGAAACTCTCAAAAGAGTGCAGAGAAGAGCAACAAAGATGATTAGGGGACTGGAGGTTAAAACATATGAAGAACGGTTGCAGGAACTGGGTATCAGAGGTGGGTTTCAGCAGGTTCTGACCAGTTCTGGAGAACCGGTAGCAGAAATTTTGAGTAGTTCAGACAACCTGTAGTAAAAATTCTGACTGGTCCCACTCCCATCTATTCTCTGCCTCTCAAATCCCAGCTGATTGGGAGGGAATGGGGATTTTGCTTTACATGATATAAAAGATGTACATGTCCTGTTGAAAGTAGTGGAATTTTTAAATTCTGGATAGCATTTAAAAGTCTTTGTTCTTTAAGGCTTATGAAAACACGCAGGCATATATCCACCCTTGGCTATACAACGTTAACAATAATAATACAAATAGTATGTAGAATTCTAATCTTCCAACTTTAAACAAGACTAGTCTCATTTCATGTTCCTTTTACATTTTCCCTTTAATTCATTTCAGCATAAATAACATTTCTTTGCACCCTGTGTTTATTACGCCTTGGTAAATGTTGTCATTCAATATTTTAAAAATCACTCATTATTCCACCATAACATCAATATTTCAAATTTATAGGATTACTAATAACCCCAATGATTAACAATATTCAATCCATCATGGGAGTAAATGTCAAAGTCCCCCACCATTTCTAATCCTTAATGTTTTAAATTCACAATATCTTTTAACACCACTGTTAATATTAGCACTTCAGTTAAATTATCTAGTCTTAAATTATCATTTACTAACCTAAAATGTATTAGGATTGTGGTACACACCCTTATTCTGTAACTCTAAGTCTTTGGAAATCAATAAAGGATTTCTTCTAATTAATTAGCCAGGTCTAGAAATCTGATTAGAAGTTCTGGTCAAGTCCATCCTACTTTTTTTTTTAAGACTGCTCCTAGTTTTCTTACTCTTCTGTAGCTCTAGAATCCTCAATATTATTTTTCATCTGCACAGTTATAAATGGAATTCAAAGGCGGCTATGAATTTTGCAGCTGGCTGTGCTCTGTATAATGAGGTGAGCTGGCACCTCACACCTGATCTCTTCTGCATTAAATTTTGTACCTTGAAGCTATTATTAACAGAATGTATGTATATATATGTGTGTGTGTTTTTCTATCGAAGCACCTGGTCTATCCCAATATGGGAGGGAGCATACTCCTTCCCTTTCGCCTTTCAGCTCCAATCCAGGAGCCCTCAAGCAGTTGCATTCACGACAAACCATTTTATATTTTATAAATATAAATTATATATATATATTCTGCCTCTGTCATCAAGTCCACCTGCTGAGCGTGTAAGCAAAAGTTTCATTTCTTCTTCATCAATTTCATGCATATAACAATGCTTTTCATTTACTATCTCTTACACTGTTTTGTTTTGTTTTGTTTTACTTTGTTATTTTATTTTATTTTACTTTATTTTACTTTACTTTATTATTTTCTTTTCTTTTCTTTTACTTTACTATTTTCTTTTACTTTACTATTTTCTTTTATTTTACTTTACTATTTTATTTTATTTTATTTATTTTATTTTATTTTATTTTATTTTATTATTTTATTTTATTTTATTTTATTTTATTTTATTTTATTTATTTTATTTTATTATTTTATTATTATTATTTTTTAAATTTGATTTATATGCCGCCCTTCTCCTGAGACTCAGGGCGGCTTACAGTGCGTTAAGCAATAGCCTTCATACTTTTGTATATTTATACAAAGTCAGCTTATTGCCCCCACAAATTGGGTCCTCATTTTACCTACCTTAGAAAGGATGGAAGGCTGAGTCAACCTTGAGCCTGGCGAGATTCGAACTTACAGTAATTGCAGACAGCTGGTGTTAATCACAATGCTCTTAGTCTGCTGAGCCACCAGCAGACTATTTTATTTTATTTTATTTTATTTTATTTTATTTTATTTTATTTTATTATTTTATTTTATTTATTTTATTTTATTTTATTTTTTTTATTTTATTTTATTTTATTTTATTTTATTTTATTTTTTTATTTTTTTTTATTTTTTATTTTATTTTATTTTATTTTATTTTATTTTATTTTATTTTATTTTATTTTATTTTATTTTATTTTATTTTATTTTATTTTATTATTTTTCCGGTACTTCATCAACCCCCACTCCATCCCACCACTAGTTCATTCCTGTGCATGTTGACCATCATTTACCAGGGACCTAAGATTTGGGCAATTCAGCTTGTCACCACCCTTCACAACTTCAGGGAAACCTAATATATTAAGCTAAACTGAGAACCAGTGAAATTTATTTCTGAATTGTTCATTTTCACAACAGGTTTAACCGCAGTATAGTACTTTTCGGGGAGGTGACATTCTGGTATGCAGCCAAAGGATATATTGCAAATTGGGTTTTTTTTTTTTTACCCCAGCTATAAATAGATATCATTTTTTAATATATATATATATAGTGTGTGTTTATTTAAATAGAATAATCTTAACATGGATCAAGGCTTGTGGTAATTACGTTAACTCTACCAAACATTCCCATTTTGTATGAAACAGCTTTAAGGGTCAATGTTGGGAAATCATATCTGTGGGTGTGAGAAAAATACGAAAACAATTTTGACAAAGTTGGTGGCCATCGCTCATATATTTTATACTGTCAAATTACATGGCTTGATTATGCATTAAATGACAAAATAATTCATATTCCATTTTCCTGAGTATAATTTATCATGGTGTGCAAAACTTGACCTTTCTTTTTCCTAAACAGAGACCAAAACAAAACAAGAAATTTTTTTTTAGCAACCTTAAAATTCATATTTGATCCTTTAAGGACAGGAATGGATCAGTCCCTCTGACAGATAAGCCATCTCATTAGGCTTCTGTCTTATGTTGTGACCCAGGCCCAAGTAGGTAGTAGTTGACACAAACAGTTCCAAAACAAACAGAGTTTATTAGAACAGCTGAGAATTAAACTCATTCTCAGCGTAGTCGAAACTAAATCAAAACAAATTCTTCATAACACAAATTCTTCAGTCTAATCACCAACCTTGGTATAATTAGGCAAACTGACAAAGGCTTCTTTTGGCAAAAGTTCAGAAGCAGAAGACGCCGACCAGAGATAAGTGCAGCAAGACAAGAACAAGTCTATCAACATTGTTTTCCAACAAAGAGCCCAAGAGCTGTTGCTGGTCTTTTGAGCCTTATGGGAGGGGCCAATCATCTCTTGGCCTTACTCCCGAGTCGTCCTTTTTGCTTTAGCTGCTCCTGCCTTCTGGCAGCTCTTCTCATATGTGCACTAGGAACAGTCTCCTCCCATTCCTCTGTCTCTCTACTGTCAGCTTCTGGAGGCTCCGGAGTCTGCACATCATTTCCCGATGGCCCTGGCCCTATCTCTGCCTCTGATGCAGAGCCCTCATCCGGGCCTTCTCCAGCCTCCAGGACTGGCCCCTGTTCTTCCTCAGCCTCATTGCTGTCCGACTCCACTGCCAGCTCCACAGGATGCTGGCGGACCACAACATCTTATCTAACTGAATTTCAGTTTCTTGACCCTCATCCATTCTACTACCCCATGGTTCAACTTTTATTTCAGTACTTCTATTCCCTTTCTTGAACCAGTCTATGTCATCAATATAGGTCATAGCTTATGAGAGGTACCGTTTATGCCATCAAAATAATGATGATATATAATTCTAAATCTCTCAATGATCTCAGGTGGCCTCAAGAAATGTTAAACAGCATGGGAGGTAAAATGGAACCTTGTGGTCCCCCAAGACCATCAAAGGTGGTATTCAGCTGGTTCGTACCAGTTCGGGAAAACCACCAATCCCGGCTCTATGTCGTCCTATTTAGGCACGGTTTTGAGGCCAGGCACATGCACAAAAGGCGCACAAGAGAGCAAAGCGCATGTGACTGGATGGTGGGGAACCAGCTGAAGAAGTCAGAGCTGAAGAAGCTTCTTGGATGAGAAGCGAAACGTCTTCAAAGAAAAACCAAGGAAGTCCAGTTGCCTCTTGAAAAAGCACCTTCGGGACAACCATCACCTGGATGACCAAGAATCGCTACAGACTTTTAGCAATACAATTTGAGATGAACACCCTTTGAATGGTGTGAGAATAGGAATGGATTTCCAGAGAAAAAATTGCAGACTACAGGAACCATTTGCACTATTCAGGTAACCCTGAGGACACAGATGAGAAGCGAAATGTCTTCAAAGAAAAACCAAGGAAGTCCAGTTGCCTCTTGAAAAAGCACCTTTGGGACAACCATGACCTAGAGGACTGAGAATCTCCACAGATAAAAAGATGGAGCTGGTCTTGATATTTCTATGACAGACTTAATATAGTCTGCAGTTGGTGGCATTTCTGTTTTACAGTGCCATCCATCCGAAGAAAGAATCCCCACTGATTTAATGGGACACGCTCTCAAATAAATGTAAGCAGCACAGCAGTCTATATCTATACTATATAAAATGGTATGAAGTGAGTAACTGTTTGGGATTTTCTTAATACTCGATGCTTAATACTAGAGCTTGAGAACTACAAATGAAAGAGGTTAAAACCAATAGCTCTTTACACAGTTCAAAACACTTTTATGGAATCTGCTGCCTTAAATTAAAGCAAAAAAAAAAAAGATGTAGTGATAGCTATCAACTTGGCAGCTTTCAAAGGGAAATAGAAAAATTCAAGGGATGGATATATGGCTACCAATAGCTAAAAGTCATGATGCCTATACGGAACTGCCAGGATCAGGGGTTGTTGTTGTTGTTAGCTGCAAAGTCATGTCCAACCCATCGTGACCCCATGGACAACGTTCCTCCAGGCCTTCCTGTCCTCTACCATCCTCTGGAGTCCATTTAAGCTCACGCCGACTGCTTCAGTGACTCCATCCAGCCACCTCATTCTCTGTCATCCCTTTCTTCTTTTACCTTCAGTCTTTCCCAGCATGAGGCTCTTCTCCAGTGAGTCCTTCCTTCTCATTAGGTGGCCAAAGGATTTGAGTTTCATCTTCAGGACCTGGCCTTCTAAAGAGCAGTCAGGGTTGATCTCCTCTAGCACTGACCGGTTTAGAATAGAATAACATAGTTGGAAGGGATCTTGGAGGTCTTCTAGTCCAACCCCCTGCTCAGGCAGGAAACCCTACATCACTTCAGACAAATGGTTATCCAACATCTTCTTAAAAACTTCCAGTGTTGGAACATTCACAACCTCTGGAGGCAAGTTGTTCCACTGATTGATTGTTCTAACTGTCAGGAAATTTCTCCTTAGTTCTAGGCTGCTTCTCTCCTTGATGAGTTTCCACCCATTGCTTCTTGTCCTGGCCTCAGGTGCTTTGGAGAATAGCTTGACTCCCTCTTCTTTGTGGCAGCCCCTGAGATATTGGAACACTGCTATCATGTCTCCCCTAGTCCTTCTTTTCATTAAACTAAACATACCCAGTTCCTGCAAACGTTCTTCATATGTTTTAGCCTCAAGTCCCCTAATCCTCTTTGTTGCTCTTCTCTGCACTCTTTCTAGAGTCTCCACATCTTTTTCACATCGTGGCAACCAAAACTGAATGCAATATTCCAAGTGTGGCCTTACCAAGGCATTATAAAGTGGTATTAAGATTTCATGTGATGTTGATTCTATCCCTCTGTTTATGCAGCCTAGGACGGGGCTTCTCCAGCACCAGAGTTCAAAGGCTTCAATTCTTTGGCGCTCAGCCTTCCTTATGGTCCAACTTTCACAGCCATACATTGCAAGATCAGGGGTAGCGTGCCACCAAATATTGTATGCACCTATGGGTACCTATGGATTTTATCAACTGTATGTGCTGATTGGACGCAACAGAGAGTCATGCTTCTATATTCTATTTTTTTCCCCCATACTGGTCCCAGTCTAACAAATTGTATACATTTGAATGGGGATTTCATTGCTGGTCCATATAAATTTATTGGTAATAATGCAGATTGGGCCTGCCACTGTCTTTTTTCACAGCTTTTTGCTGTCTCCCCTACGGCTAAACTGGCATTTGCTGATAACTCAACCAACCAAAGATGATCCTGCTAAGATCAAGCTAAAAAATTATTGTGGTTATTGCTTTTTTCCCTTCAATTCATTATTAGACCCCAAAACAAGGAATGAAGGCTAGCAAAGTAAGAGCTTTATTCTTTCACTTTAGAGTAATTTCAAATGTAAAGAATTTATCACTGAACAAGTCTACTTCCTTCTCATAATATAAATAATTCCCTTTCAATGAACACTATATTCATTGGGTTTGAATGCAGCCATGATTTTAAGCAGTGGAGTTTGGGCTGGACAAATGTGCCACCATTCTAGATTGAATTGAAAAGAGAAACAACAAGAGACAGGGAAAGGAGTAGAGAGAGTGGAAGGAAGAGGAGAGGAAAGGAGAGGGAGAGATAGAAGAAAGGGAAAAGGAGAAGAAGAAAAGGAAGGGGAAAGAGGAGTAGGAGAGAGGGTTAGAAAGGGAGGAAGAAGAGAGGAGTGGGGATAGGGAAGGGGAAGTAGGAAAGAGAAGGAGAGGAAGAATGAAGAAAGTAGGAAGAGATGGAGGAAGGAAGAGAAGGGGAGGAGAAGAGGAAAGGTTGTGGTAAAATAAAGGAGGGCAAATGGTAAAAGAGCAGCCCCGAACAACTAAAAATGAAAGCTAAAAGATAAGATGAATGGAAAATGATGGATAAAAGATTGTACACTCAAATATGCTTATGAGAAATAAAAATAAAAAACCTTTTGGAAAAAAAAAACCCCAACCATCAATAGGGGGAAAATTGTGAATATGTTAAAATGCCCTATGGAAATTGTATCAACAATCTGGAAGAAGAAGTTCACTACAAATATCTGGGCATCTCTCAAGCTGACATCAAACATATCCAAACAAGCAAAAATAGAGCTTGACAATTGTCTAGGCATGAATCCAATAAGAGCTTCTTTCCATGCATGTTAAAATGAAAGCACCATAAACAGTTGGAAGCTGAGGACATCACCCCCTGCTTCCTTTCTTTTTGCTTTGTTTTGTTTCCTTCAAAGTCATTGTGGATTCGGGCTTATTCAATAATGTTTTTACCTGGTAGAATCATCTTGGAACAATAAGTATGAATAGGAACATCAATATTGCTTTATGCTGAATAATCCTTCATATTAGGCAATGCTATTTCTCTCCCAAAACAATAAGGTAAGTGTTATTCTAGTTTGACTTGCCCAGGATCTCCAATCAACCAAGTAGAGAAGATCTAATTACAGTGTTTTGTTTTGGGAGTTAAACCAGTTAATTAAAGATGAACATCCCTTCCCTGGGTCCATGGTAATTTTCCTTTCCCTGATGATGGTTAGATTAACTGTTAGAGGCACATATTCTGCTCTGACTCATTTCTCCATTCAAAAGAGATTCTCCCTCCCTCCCTCCCTCCCTCCCTCCCTCCCTCCTTCCCTCCTTCCTTCCTTCCTTCCTTCCTTCCTTCCTTCCTTCCTTCCTTCCTTCTCTCCCTTTCCCATCATCTTCCTCCCTCCCTCCCTCCTCCCTCCCTCCCTCCCTCCCTCCCTTCTCTTCCTTTCCCATCATCTTCCTCCCTCCCTTTCCCATCACCTCCCTCCCTCCTCCCTTCCTCCCTTCCCTTCCCTTCCTTTCCTTCCTTCCTTCCCTCCTTCATCCTTCCCTCCCTTCCTTCCTTCCTTCCTCCCTCCCTCCTTCCTTTCCTTTCCTTTCCTTTCCTTTCCTTTCCTTTCCTTTCCTTTCCTTTCCTTTCCTTTCCCTCCCTCCCTCCCTCCCTCCTTCCTTCCTTCCTTCCTTCCTTCCTTCCTTCCTTCCTTCCTCCCTCCCTCCCCAAGTGGGGCAACAATGCTAGCTCATATTCTCTACTTGTTCTGATAGTAGGTGCACCAACCTGTGAGGGAGAAGTGGAGTTGCCCAGATCATACAGTCATGGCAGGTAAAACAGACCCAATGTTAGCACGAGAAAAGCCAGGATGCCTTATACGTTGCTGAACATACCTTCAAATGTTATGGGTTAAACTATAGTTCTCCCTCGCCCAAATCATACAACTATAAATGAATGAAGAAGTGAATGACCTATTCAGTAGGGACTGTGCATCACTTAGCATTTGAAGACAAAAGGGTACACAGGTGCACAAAACAACCAAGTCTCCTGGTCTTAAGTTGCTGCAGGATCACAGGAAAAGTGCATTTGATTTAATATGTTGCAGACAGGTGCTCCATTCGCAGATTCAGATGGTCCAGGGCATCTCAGAAGAATAGATCTAAAGTGCTACATAGGCTTAGTATACAGATCTTCTTTCCATCTTAAAGTCTAAGGCAGAGATGGTATTCAGCTGGTTCACACGGGTTCGGGCGAACTGGTAGCGGCGATCATGGATGTGGGACACCCACCAACCCGGCTCCATTCTGTGCTATTTAGGCATGTTTTCAAGGCTGGGTGCATGCATGGAAGGCCAGGCATATGTGCAGACAGCATGTGCGCGCAGCGAACCAGTGATAAAGATAAGTGAAACCCACCCCTGGTCTAAGGATGCTAGAAGAATTTCTTTCTTCTGTCTAAGAGAATGCCTGTGAGCACTCAAAAATAACCAGGGCTTCAAACTTTCACCTGAAAGGAGAATAACCAGGAATAGGAAAGCTAATTAGCTCTGAAAGTCATGTTGTACTATCCTCAAGGCTAACCTCAGTAGAGAATCAAATGGTTCTGCCATTGCATTACTTCTAAGACACAGTAGTTGTCTCCTCGTGGCTTCTGGCCAGCTTCCAGTTATCAAGTCTTCCTAATCCTTAACCTCCTATTGCTGTCGAAATGACTTGTGTGCCACAGGGCAGCCGTATTAGAGTTCCAGCTAATTCTTTCCATTCCTAACAAGCAGGTGAGATGAAGCCAAAAGTTTGGATGTGTGGAAATTGGAGCTAGCCTCAACACGCTTCCCTCCCCAAGCAGCTATTTCATTAATCTGAAATTATGTGGTATGAAATGTGATTTCCTCTATACATCTTAAAAACACAGATTTCACAAATTCGTGTGAGATATCTATGCAATTATCTACACATGTCACTTTGAGGACCCCCTTAATAGAGAAGCTGATGGGACAACAAGATGGCCACACACCACACTGGGGCTGCCAGAAAATACATTTGTGGGAATTTACATCCCAAGGAAGGGATTGAGTCAGAAGATTACAATTGTGATCAGAGTTACCTTTACCTTTCTACCAATTTGTGAGTCTAGTCATCTTTCACATTAGAGAGCAGATCTTGTCTACTAGAGTGACCTGGTGTGCACATATGTGCACTCTCTCTTCCCCTATTCATCATCAGAGTATCATAGAATAAGAATCATTGCCAATAATTATTGGGAGAGCATAGCCCTTAAATAGATCCCATATCACAAGGGAAGTGTTGCTAATCAATGCTTCTCTGAATGCTGCATATTTCTAAATATATGGACAATTTATTAGCTCAGGTAGGTGAACATACCTTAGAGGAGGTAAGGTAAAGGTTTCCCTGTCAGTTGTGTCCAGCCTTGGGGCATGGTGTTCATCTCTATTCCTTAGCCAAGGGAGCCAGTGTTGTCCAAAGATCCATGATCGATGCTCATGTGGACATTATGGCTATACACCAAAGGCACACAAAACTCTGTTATCTTCCCACTGAAGTGGTATCTATTAATCTACTCACATTTGCATGTTTTTGAACTGCTAGATAGGCAAGAGCTGAGACAAGTAATGCGAGCTCACCCCATTGTGTGGAACTCGGGTCTCAAACCCAGACTGCCAGCTGAGCAAACTCAGTGTCAAGAGTGAAACATTGGCAGCTACGTGCCTCTTCATTTCAACTTGTCATTAGAGTAAGGGTGGGGGCGAGGTGCTAATTACAAAAGGGTTAGTTGGAGAAATGAAACTTCTACAGTTCCACTCAAACTTGTGAGACTCTGGAAACTATTCAAGGACATCTTAACAGGTGTGAAGAAGAAGTCAGATGGTTCCCATAACAAAGAGAACTTGTTTACATGGTCTACATGGAAGCTGCAAAAATCATAGTTTCATACTGTGAACTGATGCCTGTGTCAACTCATAAAACATTCCTGGCCTGCTCTCGAGTTTCCATAAGCAGGAGGGGGGAAAACTGATGGAGCAACATGGCAGCAACCAGAAGCACATTCCAAGCATACCTTTCTCAAGGCTGCAGCCTAGGTTACCAGACCCAGCCAGAGAGGTGTGTTCTCTACAGCCTGCAAAAGTGCTGTGTTGGAGAATGTGATTTATGACTCATCCTGGGAGGAGGGGAAAAACAGGTTCATAGTTGGAACATAAATTACATGAGGTAGAGCTGACTCCACTTGGGTATGTGCCGACATGTTGCTCCTCATAAATAAACTGGATTTCTTTTGAAACTTGGCTTGAGAATCGTGAATTAATTAGGGCAACCCTCAGAACCCTGACAGCCTGAGAATTTCAGAGTTAGTTTTACCTCACCATTAACATGCAACACATTCAATGAACAGTAAACTTTTCAGAAATGAAATGACCCTGGGCTTTTATTTGGATACTCAAACTGAATGTTCGCATTCAGCATCTTTAACCGCTAAGCCGTTATGCCCTCGTCCCAATCCTTAGAGGAGAAGAAGACTTATCTGCACTTATAATACATTAATGTCCTTGGTTTCCTGTCCACTCAGTGGAGAATCCCAGGTGCAAAATCACATTATTTTACGTTGGAAGCCCAAGTTTCAGTATATTCAATATGAAAAATGATCCTCGGTCTAGAAAACGAGCATTCCACCAGATCTTGAATTTGGGAACGGGTAATCTGCCTTACATATGGCTCTGCTATTATTTTTTTTTAAAAAACATAGAAACCAAAAGACAGAAACATTGAGATATATCATTGACTGTTTTATTTGGGGGAAGGATAATTAACTGCAATATTTGCAAATCCTGCTGGATACCCGTCACATTTTATTGACATAGCTTAAGCAAATAGCCAAGCTGTATGATTCTTGCATCAGAGACACAGTCTAAGAAGAATTCATTTGACCTTTCAGAGTTTCTTGGGAAATCAAAGGAGCATCAATTTCGAATCTTTCCAAAACTTTGCCCTTTCTACACAAACAGAATAATTTCCCAGCTAACATGCAAAGACCCACAATACTTTATTTTAAGGCTCTTAAGGATTTGTTGGTAGATTGTGGCGGTAGGTGTCCCCGTTTCTTCGTGTTGACAAACATCTGGATGGCTTACTGTGAATTAAGAACCTTAATAAAACAAAGATCAGGAGGGAAAAAAGATTTGTGCAAGCTTCTGATAAATAGTTCATTAAACATATATTTGGCTTCCCTCAAAATCCTTCAGATAGTTTATGAGCGGGGAAGATAGGAAAGGAAGGAAAGTAACAAGCTGTTTTTCAGCATTAGCCTGTAGCCATTTGTAAGATCGTATTGTTGCAGTGTTCTCTTCCAAAATGAAAGCAATTGAAATGTTACACACCGTCTGCACTTAAGTCTCAATGCAAGCTGAAGTAGCTCTTCCAATCACAATCAGTGACACAGGCAGCATTCTTGATCGATGAATAGGCCTGTGTACATCACTTTCCTTTACGTAGTAAAGAGGCTTTAGGACATATATAGGAGGCAGAATGGGCCTTTGGAGATTACGCTCAAGCTTCAGTCAACCACTGCACACTCTCAACAAGACATGTCTCTGCTTTGAGACATTTTCAGGTAGGTGGTAGACAAATTCTTCTAGCTGCTTTAAGCACCTTTGTGCCTTTGTATCCAAAACACTGCACAACCCTATTAGTAAAGTCACAGAAGCACTTTCCTTAATGGGAAAAGTGAAGTAAGCTGAGTGAGAAAGACCACTAAAGGAAACAAGGGAGAGGGGAGGGGAGGGGAGGGCTCCCTTCATTGTGTAAATAATACAGTCTAAAATAGGAATTGAAGATGGGGTGGAGTGATCTAAAGGGTATATTGAAGCAATATGTAGGAACTAAGGTATTGTTCCCGTAAGCATTCTTGAAGGCCAAGTGATAAAATGCAATTCCACAAGTGTTATCACTCCATTGTATACTGGTCCCTAACTTAGTGAAATGTTTGTTAATTTTAATATTTAATGTTTTGCATTGCTATCTTTATCATGTTGTAAGCCAGCAGGAGTTGCTTGATAGTGAGAGGGTTGGCCCACAAATTTAATAAATACATGCCCAATTTAAAAAAAAAATGCAGACTTGCATCTGGATACATAAGACTGTGATTGGTCTTTGATGGTTGGCTTTTGTTGTTGTTGTTGTTGTTGTTGTTGTTGTTGTTGTTGCTGATAAGATTAGATGCCTGTATAGTAAAAGGAACTATGATAGCCTGGGCTAGGAATATTGGAAATAATATCGAACTAGAGGTTTGGGAAATAATTTGGAACAAAAATTATAAATTAACCAGATTGGCAAAATATAAAGAAAATCAGTATAAAATGTTTTACCGTTGGTACTTAGCACCCTCTAGATTAGCAAAAATATTCAATATCCAAAAATATCCAATATCAAAAATATCCAAATTTAAACCCCAACTGTTGGAAATGTGGACAAAAGCAAGGTAACTTCTTTCATACATGGTGGTTATGCTCCGAAACAAAAAAAAAAAAATTGCATGAAAATACAAAGTTGGATACAGGAAGTAACAGGCTTCCAGATAGAATATACACCAGAATTGTTTCTTCTAGGAATAATGAAAAAGAAATATGAAAAAACGACAACATATATTATTCTACATATGACAATGGCAGCAAAATTGGCAGTTGTGCAATGTTGGAGAAGTTCGAACACACCCTCTGAAGATCTAATAATTAGAAAGATATTAGATTGTGCCGAGATGGATAAAATGACATAGGAACTGAAAGGACAGATGGTTTCAGACTTTTACATAATATGGGAGAAATGGTGTAATTGGATTGAAGATAGAAAAAAAGGGAAGTAACAGATAGTAGATTTTGTAAAATTATATAGAGTATAAGACAGTGATGGCTAACCTTTTTGCCATCGTGTGCCAAAAGCGGGGGTCGCGCGGGGTGGGTGGGAGTCACTTGTGCACGTGCCCACACCCATAATTCTATGCGCCCTGCCCCCTGTGCATGCACGCACGACATCCCCCCCCCCGCTCTCCCTGCTTTTGGCATGATGGTAGGCCTCCTCCTGGTAGGCCTCATTTTTTGCCCTCCCCAGGCTCCAAAGACTTTCTAGAAGTCTGGGGAGGACAAAAACGGCCTTCCCCACGCTCTCAGAAGCCTTCTGGAGGCCGGAAACAGCCTGTTTCCCAACTTCCGGTGGGCCCAGAAGGCCTGAAAATCAGCTGAGCTCGCGTGCCCACCGATATTGCTCTGTGTGCCACCTGTGGCACACGTGCCATAGGTTCACCATCACAGGTATAGGAGAATATTAGTGGGCTGATATGTAAATGGTCACAGTCATGCACAAGAGTTGAATAAGAATTGTTTAATTGTTAAAAACCCAATAAAACTCAAATGGAAAAAAAAAGACTAGATCCCTGTGAAATTGGATATTTGGTCAGAAGTTGCACTTAAATAAACAAAACAAAAAGCAAAACAATCAGCCATATATTACTGTTTTCTTCTTCAAATGTCATCGTGATTATTTCTGAATCATAATATGACCCCAACATTACCACCATTAAGGACCTGGAAGCTTACAAGAAGCTTACAAACAGATTTAACAGCTGCATAAGGCAAAGGTTAGATCAGAAAAACAAAATCAGCAAAGGAGACTAAATGACAAATAAAATACAAATAAACAATACGATTATCATAGAGGAACAATAATGGCAGTAAATCGCTGTAGGTCTTTATTTATTTACGAAGTCACCGCTAATTTCTTCCTGTTGACAATTTAACTTGGGGGTTTTGCTGCCCAATTGTGAAAAAGGCTGTCGCCTAGTAATGGGATAATCCATCCAATAGAGAACATGTTTAATCACAGCTGCAAAAATTTCATTTGATTCTGAAGGAGTGCTGGACAACGATAATTCTCCTTCATCTTCTTCTTAGAGACACACACACACACAATGCTATTTATAATTTAGGAATGTGAAATGTAAATAATAATTCTAGTTCAGAAAGTCTTCAAGAGTGATCAGATAGAATAGAATAGAATAGAATAGAATAGAATAGAATAGAATAGAATAGAATAACAGATTTGGAAGGGACCTTAGAAGGTCTTCTAGTCCAACCCCCTGCTCAGGTAGGAAACCCTACACCCTTTCAGATAAATAGTTATCCAATCTCTTCTTAAAAACTTCCAGTGTTGGAACATATTGAGCTGCCATGGTGCCATGGTTAGACTGTAATACTGCAGGCTACTTCTGCTGACTGCCAGCTGCCTGCAATTCGGCAGTTCAAATCTCACCAGGCTCCAGGTTGACTCAGCCTTCCATCCTTCTGAGGTGGGTAAAATGAGGACCCAGATTGTTGGGGGCAATAGGCTGACTCTGTAAATCGCTTAGAGAGGGCTGTAAAGCACTGTGAAGCAGTATATAAGTCTAAGTGCTATTGCTATTCACAACTTCTGGGGGCAAGTTGTTCCACTAATTAATTGTTCTCACTGTCAGGAAATGTCTTCTTAGTTCTAGGTTGCTTCTCTCCTTGATTAGATTCCCCCCATTATTTCTCGTCCTGCCTTTAGATGCCTTGGAAAATAGGTTGATCCACTCCTTTATGTGGCAACCTCTCAAATATTGAAAGACTTCTGTCAGGTCACCCCTAATCCTTCTTTTCATTAAACTAAAGGTAAAGGTAAAGGTTCCCCTCGCACATATGTGCTAGTCATTCCCAACTCTAGGGGGCGGTGCTCAGCTCCATTTCAAAGCCGAAGAGCCAGCGCTGTCCAAGACGTCTCACATGGTCATGTGGCTGGCATAACTAAACGCCAAAGGCGCATGGAACACTGTTACCTTCCCACCAAAGGTGGTCCCTATTTTTCTACTTGCATTTTTAATGTGCTTTCAAACTGCTAGGTTGGCAGAAGCTGGGACAAGTAACGGGAGCTCACCCCATTACGCGGCACTAGGGATTCGAACCGCTGAACTGCCAACCTTTTGATCTACAACCTCAGCATCTTAGCCACTGAGCCACCATGTCCCTTTCATTAAACTAGATATGCTCTAATTCTTCATATGCTTTAGCTCCTAATCATTGCTTCTTGTCCTGCCCTCGAGTGCTTTGGGGAATAGAGGAGAATGACCCCCTCTTCTTTGTGGCAAACCCTGAGATATTGGAAGACTGCTATCATGTCAGCCCTGATCCTTCTTTTCATTAAACCTGACATATTTAACTCCAGCAACCGTTCAATTTGTTGACGCTTAAAACTGTCCCAAATATGTTTTTATCAAGAGGCAAATGGACTTCCTTTGTTTTTCCTTGAAGATGTTTCATTTCTCATCCAAGAATCTTCTTCAGAACGAAACATCTTCAAGGAAAAACCAAGAACGTCCATTTGCCTCTTGAAAAAACATTTTTGGGACAACGTTGACCTGGATGACTGAGAATCTCCACAAACATTTAAAATTGACTGTATTTTATTTTATTTTATTTCATTTTATTTTATTTCATTTTATTTTATTTTATTTTATTTTATTTTATTTATTATTTTATTTTATTTTATTTTATTTTATTTTATTTTATTTTTTATTTTATTTTATTTTATTTTATTTTATTTTTATTTTATTTTATTTTATTTTATTTTATTTTATTTCATTTCATTTCATTTCATTTCATTTTATTTTATTTTATTTTATTTTATTTTATTTTATTTTATTTTATTTTATTTTTAAAATCATTGCCTTAGAAGAAAAAAGTTTAGAGTCCATGAACTGGAATGAAAAGGTGACGTAGCTGTTTCTATAGCATTTCCTTTTTTCTTTTTTTCTTTCTTTTTTTTTTTTTCATTAAAATGCATTTTGATCGCCTGCCATTAAATAATCTAGCTTTCTGATTACTTTCTTTCACAGCAGCTGGAGACCAAGGCAAATACTGTTGAAATAACAGGTTTGGGTCTTTCTTTTTCTGGACTCCAAAGGTTATCAACATGAAAAATAGCCACAGCGCTTTGTTTTATGAGCTTTATTAAGCTATCACACGCTGGCTCTTTGTATGGAGAGAAAACCATTTCTTTATCTGTATTTGTTTTCCAGCACTAAGCTACATCAAATTTCTCTCCCTCTTCAACCCACAGAGGTGAAATGTCAACAAGATGCTTTTTGTGAAAAAGAAAAAAAAAAGAGAGAAATTCAGATGACTTTAATTCTGCTAATGTTGGTTGAAATCAGAAGGAACTATCCTAGAGAAACATTGTCCAATAGAATATGGCTTTATCAAAGATTCATTACTCCCCCCGCCCAAAAAAAGCACCTTACAATATGTTTTTTGGTCAAATTAATTCAAATCCAGTTTCAACACATTTACTGTATTATGAGATGCCAAAGAAATACCGGTATAATATTTGCATGTTGATATAAGCTGTCAGCGTTTGAATCATCTCAAGAGAGTGGCTATTCTCAGCAATATACATAAACAAATCACTCTAATCAAGATATATTAACAAAGAGACATTTGGAGAAAAAATAGATATAAATACAAGTGCAGAAAATATATCGGATTACATTTTTACCCAATTGTGGATGAATACGTACATAGGGTTGAAGAGACTTATAGATTAAAATAAGAAAAGTGTTATGGATTACTAATAGATTAATTCATCAATCTCTATTGCTATGATAATTATGGGGTAATTTTGGAAATTATGCGCAGCACCAAAGATCTTTGTGCAATTTTTCCTTCCTTGAAATTTCATCCTGTTTTATATTTGTATTGTATTGTATTGTATTGTATTGTATTGTATTGTATTGTATTGTATTGTTTTATTGTATTGTATTGTATTGTTTTATTTTATTTTATTTTATTTTATTTTATTTTATTTTATTATTTTATTTTATTTTATTTTATTTTATTTTATTTTATTTTATTGGAAATGCATCCCCAAAGCTAATTATTAGGAGTATGCACAATAGCAATAAAGTTGATGGTCCCCCCAAAACCCCAGTACCTTCTAACATTGATAATGTTCTGTAGTTGGGTCATGAAACATCGGCAAGAATACAACCAACCTCAGAGAGCACCAAGGACCCCACAGTCCTCCTCCTCCTTTTCTCCATAACTCCTCCCTTCTAGAACTGATAATATTACCAAGTTGGGTAATGCAAGAAAACAACCAAGCTCAGAGAGCACCAAGGACCAGGGGTGGGGCTGCTGTGGCTTCACAGGGGTTTGGGAGAACCTCTAGCAAAGATTCTGTGCAGTTCAGAGAACCCCCAAATCCCACTCCTAGCTGGCCCTGTCCACCCCACCCCATCCCTCCCAGGAGTCCCCACGCAGCCCGTTTTGGATGCAGGTAAGTGCAAGGCATGCACGGAAGCTCCAGGAGGGTGAAAAACGGACCTACCCGAAGTTCGGAAAGGCCGGAAATGTTTCTGGCCTCCAAAGGGCCTCCAGAGCCTGGGGAGGCCGTTTTCACCCTCCCGGAGGTTTGAAGAAAGCCTCCGGAGCCCAGAGAGGGCAAAAACGCCCCCCTGCCATGGTGCAGAAGGCTGACAAGGCCACATCCATCATGGCCACACCACCAAGCAATCGGGCAGTGAACCCATTGCTAACATTTTTGAAGCCCACCCCTGCCAAGGACCCCTCCGTATGCAAAGCGTTTTGATTTCAAAAGGCTTTGAACTTTAAGCTCTCCTTTTTGAGTTGGAAACAGTTTGCCCAAACTTTAAACAAAGCTGCTTTACCATTCTGGGAGCATCTGAGCATAAAATCAATCTTGTTTTGAAGTCAAAGCAGAACTGTTACAAGACTGGAGTACTTCCAGGAAAATCACAATGATGGTTTCAAGCTAGAGACAGCTCAAAGGCTAAAATGGGGTGTTTTGAGTCTGAATTTGAAACAATTTTGCTTGTTACATAGCTATGAGATGAAATGAAAGTCGTGTCTATACAGTAGACTCCATCGTCGTCTTCATGAGATGTTTCATAAGTACTACATCACTGTGGAGATTCTGAAAGCAGTCGTGTTTTCATGTAACATTTGCAAGAGTTGCTCACTTTTTCAAAAAAAAAAAAAAAATCCTGCATCTTACCGTCCCTACTAATATCTTCCTAACAATTATTTTAGTGATACTTTTTCTTACATATTCCCTGTTGTAACTGCCAAACTGCAGAGTCATGCTGGGGTATTAGAATAAATTTAATTACGTTGCCGTCACAACTGATATCATGTGACCGGTGAAAAGGACCATCTAGAAATTACCCTGTTCTGAAATTTTCAAAATATTTTAAATAAGTAGCATGCAATGCAGTTTCATACGCTATAAGCCAGAGGTCACCAACTGGTGGTCCGTGGACCACTGGTGGTCCGTGAGAAAATTTTGGTGGTCCGCAGAAAAATTATTTGCATTTTTTATATTGCACTAAATTAGGGCTCCTCAAACTACTGGGCTGGATATGTGCAATGAATGCTTGTGTTACTGCAGAGAGTCTCCCCCTTCAGGGTCTTTTTGTGCGGGTCAGAGGGGGACAGAAATTCTGACTTGGGGTCTGCTTTGGCCTCCTAGTGTGGGGCTTTGGACGAAGGCTGGAGGGAAGCACCGCTGGTGGCGAAGAGCCAGAGGGCCTTGTTCCAGTGGGACTGTATCATGGCCTGGAACTGGCTGACCATCTCAGCCTGCTGAACCTTCAGGCGCCAGTACCTGGCCTTGCACTCCCACAGGTCTTCCCTCTGCTTGGAATGCCTATGCTCATAGTCCTCAGTGAGGTACTTCTGTTGAGCCTCCTTCTCGGTCAGATCCAATTTGAACTGAGCTGTTTTGCCAACTCTTTCTCATGGTGGCTGCTTAGTTCCAACAACTGCTTCCTGCTAGGGTCCTAAGGAGCCCGGGCGGGCAGGCGAGGAGTGGCTGGGAGGGGAGGGGCGAGTAGAGGCCGGCAGGGTGCCCCTCAATGTGAGTGACATCAAGTTGGCCATGCCCACCCAGTCACATGGCCACCTAGCCACATCCACCCAGATTAAGCAGATCATATTAGTGGTCCACGGGATTTAAAATTATGAATTTAGTGGTCCTGAGGTCCGAAAGATTGGTGACCCTTGCTATAAAATAATATCCCTGATTATTGTCTCCACATTAAAAAAAGTCTTCCCTAATGTGATTCCCAGCTTTTAATTACTCAGATTTCTGATTCGGAATTAGAGATTTGAACACCAAAACACCTGAGAAGAACAATTTAGGGAAATTGTCATGAAACATTAATGAGATGAGAGTAATCGGCACTTCCACTTACTACAGCATCTTGTTCACATTTTTTTGCGAAGTGAAGTTATCTAACAAGATCCAGGGTGTCATACAATGCATATCTTAGAAAAGTTTCAGAATATAGGAAAGTAGATTAGAAGATGGTTCTAGTCCCTCGGAAGTCTCAAATGTCTCTTAGAGATGGATACAACTAGGTTGTCAAAATCTTCCAATAATTCTAGAAGATAATTGCAAACACAGGAAATCAGGAGTCAAGGAGGTTTCAGTGAATGCAGGTTGATTGCATGCTAACAGTCTCTACAGTCTCTACAAGAATCTGAACTACTAATAGTCAAAGCAAATTTAGAGTCAACGGAACTCAAGGTGGATTTAAAACTCTTATGAGTGCAAAGGGACTCAAGACTGATGACATGCTTAACTCCTCCCATTGGCTCAGCCTGGTCATCTCCTATTTATAATCTTTGAATGTGTAATAAAATGTAACATTTAGTTCAATGTTACAGGGAAAAAACCATACATTTAATTAAAATAATACATCACTGTTACCGGTTTTTTAAAGAATAAAATTTAACGGCAATGGATGTTAAATCCTGCCACATTAGGTAATGGCATATTTAAAATTTGTGCTTATCCAGCTGAATTTTTGTCTTACCCATTTATCAACAACTGGAATATTATTACAGATTTTAAGATTCTCTCTGAGATAAGTTTTAAAAGAGTTATATCTTTCAATTATTGGTTATTTTAGCAAATCAGTGATAAAATGTTTTTAAGAATATGAAATATCATAAAACAGAATGAATATATATATATATTCATTCAAGGATTTTTAGTATATACACTTCTGTCCATTAACTTTGTCATGATACAATGCTTGTATTAACAATTTTCCCTGTCCTGAAGACAGCATATTTCTGTGATTTAATAATGCCATTTTCACAACTATTGGTTGCAGTCTTTCATGTAAATAAATTAAATTAAATACTGCAGCCAATAGCCTGCAATTTTAATATGTGCTTTAATAAGTGTATTGTCAACACCAAGAAAAAGGATGTTAAAATGACTTTTTCAAAGCGAAATTAAAAAATGGTCATGGAATTAACTTGCAAAAATAGTTATATCTGAATCATGTAACAATGATATCCAGCAAGGTATCAAGCGACTTCAAGGAAATACGCTCTGCTTGAAATGTGAAGGTTGTTATGGTTACTAGGATTGCAATGACTTTTACTGAATATAAATCAGCACAATTGGTAAGCAAGAAATTTGGTGCAGAATTTCTCCTGCAGCCAAATTTTATAGAAAGTAATTTCCATAGCTTCCATGTCTATTAGACCTGGATCTTATAGCTGGAGAAAAACACAAGATATCAAAATATGTTTTTATTACAGGCTGGTGGCAAATATAAAGAAGTTGAAAAATGGAAAAATGTTTTTTTTTTTTTTTTTAGGAATTGACCATTGTTCTTAAGATATTTAGCAAAAAAGTATTTTTTCCCCCTTCATTCTGAACAGTATTGCATTATAACGGCATTAAATGTTTCTTCGGAGATGTGTCTCAAACTCCAAAGTTACTTTATTTTTAAATAAATGCACACTTTAAAAAAAAAGTTATGTCCAGTCATGTCCAACTGCAGATGGAGGGGTTCATCTCTGTTTCCAAGCTAAGGGAGTCAGCATTTTCTGAAGAGGTCATGTAGCCAGCATGACTATAAGCCAAGGAGTTACAGAATGTTGCTACCATCCCTATTTCAATTGCAGGAACTTCGTTAAAATTGCAACATTGGGAAGTTTGCAAACAGATTTGCTGGGTCATACGAAGGTTTTGTGTCGAGTGGTGTGGTGGCCTAGAGGTGGAGCTTTCTCCTCACAATCAAGAGGCTGTGAGTTCGATCCTAGGTAGAGGCAGATATTTCTCTCTCTGGATATGATGAGAATGTATCTGCTGAATATAACTCCGCATTGGTGACAGGAAGGGCATCTGGCCATTAAAACACTCTGCTAGCTCCACTCAGTTGCCCAGACTCCACCCTGCAAGGGATTATGGGGCCATTAAAAGAAGATGATGTACAAAGGTTTTGTGTATTAGATACCTTTACCTTAAATTAGTGGTAACCTACAGATACCAGAATAAGACAGTCACAGCATCACTTAATTCTCCAGATGTGGGGATATATATCTGACCACATGGCGATGGATGAGCGCCCTCAGCAGCCGCATGTAGATATTGAATAGAAATGGAGACAACACTGAACCCTATGGCACCTCACATAGTAGGACCTCTTCCTTACAATCACCACTGAATGAAATCGATCCTGGAGAATGTAGGTGAATTAGTACACCATTCCATATGATTTTGAAATAGTTTGTTTTTTCTTTCCTTAAGCTCAAACTGAAATATACATGACTTAGAGTTTCTCCATCATAAAAAAAACCCATATCACATCTGGCTTTGGAAGGGGAGTGATGTTGGGTCTACTTAGTACCTCGATGGGAAGTTCTCCAGAGAATCCCATAACAAAAAAAAAAATATGTCTCTATTCTTGTCAATAAAAATGTAAGGACGTGTTTATGAAGTCACCAGAAACTCACTCAATAGAGACTGTTATTATTATTATTTACTTTATTCATTAAACATGAAACTCAGCCAACTGAACATTCAAAAATGCATCACAAATACCACTGACTGGTGCTAATGGTTGATACGGGTTGCTGCCAGCGTCCTAGGTATCAACCAAGTACCTTTTATTATTTATTATTATTTATTAATTCAATTTGTATGCCGCCCCTCTCTGAAGACTCAGGGCGGCTCACAATGCATTTAAAATCATTATAAAAAACATTTAAAAATTAAAAACATTAAAAACATTAAAACTCATTTACATCATTCATGGCCGGATCTCGCCGGATCGCAAGAGCGAGATCAACGGCCCCAGGCCTGCCAGAAGAGCCAGGTCTTCACCGCTTTTCAGAAGGCCAATAGGGTGGGGATGGTCTGGACCTCAGGAGGTAAATGGTTCCAGAGAGCTGGGGCAGCCACAGAGAAGGCCCTCCCCCACGGGCCCACCAGCTGGCTGTCAACTTGCAAAGCTTTCAAGTTGCCATGAGCAGGAGGGAGGGAGAACTGAAGTGAATTCCATACATTCTTTCTGACCGCAATCAGAAGGAGGGTGTTAGGTTTCACAGCCAGCCAAAGTGGTTAATTGGAGAATGTGATTTGTGACATGGCCAGAGAGGAGGGGAGAGACAGGGTCATAGGGGAATGTAAATCTACGTAGGATCAGTCCTAACTGCATCCGAGTATTGCCGGAATGGTGCTCCTAATAAATGAATATATTTCCTTTGAAGTTTGGATCATGGCTCATGAATTAATTAGGGCATCTTTCGGAAACTTGACACTGGCATTGTTTAACTGAAGGGACCCGGAGGAGATCAACTCTTACCGGTTGTTGGGAGTTATGCGGTAGAAGGCGGTCTTGAAGATACCCTGGCCCTGAGCCATGTAGGGCTTTAAAGGTAATAATCTTAAAATGTACGATGTTCCAAGTAGTGCAGTTTTTTGCAGTTCCGCTGGTGTTATTGCAGGAAGCTGCAATTTGTTGATGTATCTTATAAAATTCTTGGACATGGTACCGAGTGCCCCAATGACAATGGGTATCACTGGTACATGTTTCATCCATAGCCATGTAGCTTCGATGGCCAGGTCGCAGTATTTCGGTTCCTGATTCTGCCACCCAACAGGCAGGTAGGCCTCTTTCCTTCTCCCCCATTCCTTATCCTGCCTTTCTGCCACTAAACAAGCAGTTAAGTTGCCTTGGCTGGGCCTGGACAGCTATTCAGTGCAGTTCCTACGGTTATGGGATTATGATTTTTGGATTAGTAGTGGCTTAGCCACCGTGAACCAACCAAGCACCCACCATCACTAATGATGAGAAGGAATCAATAAAATTTCACACGGATCAGTCATCGCCCGGGTCAATAAGGACCGTGTCAGATGCTATGGCTCCTGGACATCTGTCGAAAAAGGGACTACAGGGCTCAGTTGTTACTGCTAGAGAACCAGGGCGTGCAACTGCAAAGCGATGATGATGATGATGATGATGATGATGATGATGATGATGATTTTGAATTAGCCTTTGAATGTAGTAGAGCAGTTTTGCATAAACGGATAAGGTCAAAGTCTATTTTGTGAGCCTGTTTCAGGAACTCTAATTAATAAATTGAGGGTCTTAAGCATTTGCAAATATCTGCAAGTACATTGGGAAGCAGAGTTTCTCAGGGCACTGAAGTTAACTCGGTCAACTAGATCAACAGCCAAAGCTAACTAGGTCAACTAGGTCAACAGCCAAAAGTCACCCAACCTCAAGTGTCCCTCCCTCACAAAAAAACACCTCCATCAAATCTTTGTAAAAATAGGAAGAAAATACCTTCCAGAATTAAACGACTGCAAATATTTAGAAGTGACACACTTTCACGTTGCTCCAGGTCCATCAAAACACACAAGACATGACACACATTTTTCATCACATTCACTCTGAGGAAGAGAGGTCATGCTGGAAGGTTGTATACAGTGATGTTGATCTCAGATTGCACCCAGTTGTGAGTAACAAAAGAAGTGAAAATGAAAAAAAGCACAACAAAGAATGTTCTTTCTGCGCCAACTCTGGAAGCTCAAACTGCCCAAGGAGCTGCTGATCCACTTCTACAGAGGAATTATTGAGTCTGTCATCTGCACCTCTAGAACTGTCTGGTTTGGTTCTGCAACCCAACAAGACAGACTCAGACTTCAGAGGATCAGTAGAACTGCAGAAAAAACCATGGCTACCAGCCTGCCTTCCATGGAGGACCTGTATACTACACGAGTCAAAAAGAGGGCTGTGAAAATATCTACAGACTTCTCACATCCTGGACATAAACTGCTTCAACTCCTACCCTCAAAACGACGCTATAGAGCACTGCACACCAGAACAACTAGACACAAGGACAGGTTTTTTTCCTGAACGCCATCACTCTGCTAAACAAATAATTCCCTCAACACTGTCAAACCATTCACTAAGTCTGCATTGCTATTACTATTAATCTTCTCATCGTTCCTATCATCCATCTCCTCCCACTTATGACTGTATGACTGTAATCTTGTTGCTTGTATCCTTACGATTTATATTGATATTGTTTCCTGATTGCTTATTTGTTCCCTATGACTACCATTAAGTGTTGTACCTTATGATTCTTGATGAACGTATCTTTTCTTTTACACTGAGAGCGTATGCACCAAGATAAATTCCTTGTGTGTCCAATCACACTTGGCCAATAAAGAATTCTATTCTATTCTATTCTATTCTATTCTATTCTATTCTATTCTATGTTGTCTAGTCATTTTTTCTAACCATATATGAATTTGTATCCAAAATTTTCTTGCCTTTATACAGGTCCACCACATGTGGTAATATGTGCCAGGTATTTGTTTACATTTCCAACAGCTGAAATAATATTTCTATGATGTCTTTATTAATCAAATTAATAGGAAAAGATGTTGTTTTGTTTCAATTCTCCAGGATGTTTTTTTTCCCCAAGATGATATATTTTTTAAAAAAAGAAGATATGCAACAGTTGTCTAAGAAACATTGATGACTTAAGTGATTTCAGGAAGAGGGTAACTATACTTCGGGAAGCAAGAGGCAGAAGGATAGAGAGACAAATCTGAAGGAGACAATTGGGAAATAAATTTCAAGAGTTCCTCAGCTTACCAGAAAACTGCCTGACATTTAATCTGTCACATGGGTCTTAGAGATTTTATGAGTGGAAAGCTCAGAACAGAGAGCTTCCTGTAGGAAGATGTAGCTACTTAGGGTGAGATACATTTTTCAACAATAGTGCTTTGTTTGTTTGTTTGTTTATATAGGAGGTTGACCCAAAAAAAATCTTGCCAGATTTGTGTGCTCTCTTGTTTTCAGCAATGCCCAATTAGAAGAGAATATTTGTAGCTCAGGGTTGAACTGTGTGATTCTTGGTACTCTCCGAGTCTTTGGGAATGAAATGTTTTCAAGAAAATCACCAAACTCAGAGGGCATCATGGATCTCACAATGCTTAATTGTACTACAATTAGTGGGTTTGACAGGGTGACACTGGGTTCTTCTAATGCATTTTTTTCCCAAGCTGTAGTTTTGTTATTTATTTGTCTAGGACTGGATATCTTAAATATTTTACCCTGCGTCTTCTAGATTTCAAAAATTAAATAATAGCACTCAGCATTTATTGATTGATTGATTGATTGATTGATTGATTGATTGATTGATTTGATTTGATTTGATTTGATTTGATTTGATTTGTATAGCGCCCTTTTCCAGCAGGACTCAGGGCGGTGAACAGCCGAGATAAAACAGAGCCTACAAAATTTAAAAAAACAGTTTAAAAGGTAATTAAATAATTTCGGCCCATAATTTAAAACAACCCAATTAAAACCAATTTCAAATTAAAACCGAACGGATGGGATCAAGCCAGCCCGGCTAGGTGAAATAAATGAGTTTTCAGGGCCCGACAAAAAGTCCGGAGGTCTGATATCATGCGTATCTCTGGGGAGAGGTCGTTCCAGAGGGCGGGTGCCGCCACAGAGAAGGCTCTCCCCCTGGGGGTCACCAGCCAACATTGTTTTGTGGACGGCACCCTGAGGAGGCCCTCTCTGTGCGAGCGTACTGGCCGGTGGGAGGCTATTGGCGGCAGAAGGCGGTCTCGTAGTATAGACTTATATACTGCTTCATAATGCTTTGAAGCATAGTGTTTTGAAGCAGCCCTCTCTAAAGCAGTTTACAGAGTCAGCATATTAACCCCAATAATCTAGGTCCATGATGGCAAACCTATGGCACGCGTGCCAGAGGTGGTACGCAGAGCCATCTTTCCGGGCACGCAAGCTGTCGCCCAACTCACCTGCAGCTGCGCATGTGCAGATGCCCCATCTGGTGTTTGGGCCTCCAGTGTGCATGCGCGCAATTCAGGGAACCCAGCTGGTCTTGAGAGCACTCCTGTGCATGTGCATGCATTTGCGCATGCGTGTGAGAGTACTTACATGCAGTGCGTGCATGGGTAGACGGCATTCACACGTGTGAAAACCATGCACAAGTGCAGTGGTGCGATTGTGTGCACGGCACACGGGGGGTTGTGCACAAAAACCGTGCACATGTGCAGATTGTGTGGTTGTGCATACAGCACACGGGAGGAATGCATGAAAGCCATGTGCATGTGGATGATGTGGTTGCATGCACAGCACATGGGGAGGAGCTGCACGTTAGCGCAGATAATGTGCAAAGTGCATACCTGTTTGGGACTCGTGAGTAAAAGGTTCTCCACCACTGATCTAGGTTCTCATTTTACTGACTTCTGAAGGATGAAAGGCCGAGTCAACCTTGAGCTGATCAGGATCGAATTCCTGGAAGTCAGCAGAGTCAGCCTACAATACTGCAGTCTAACCACTTCACCACCGTGGCTCATGCTGGATAAATGACTAATGACGAGCTAATACTTGTTCCTTGGCAGTTCCAAAAGATACGAGGTCATGGTACAATCGATTCATTTTTCATATTCATATGTGTTATATAAAGCATCAGGTACTGTAGGAAGGGGTTGAACAGATCACAGTAAGAAAATGAAAAGCAGGAATCACAAATGTTTTCAATTGCATCAGACCTCATCCATCAGTGCAATAATGACCACCCCAAGATAAAGCCAAATGACATGCATACTGCATACAGAATAGCCAGTGAGGTTCTGTGGAATAGGGGGTGAGAATCAGGAATGAAATCCAGCAAGTTCTGACAGGTTCTGGAGAACTGGTAGTGGAAACTTTGACGGCAAACACCACCTCTGGCTGGCCCCAGAGTGGGGTGGGAATGGAGATTTTGCAGTATCCTTCCCCTGTCATGCCTACCAAGCCACACCCACCAAGTCACACCATGCCCACCAAGCCACGCCCACAGAACTGGTAGTAAAAAAAATTTGGATTCCACCACTGACTGACACACAGATAGACAATAGATAGATATGCAAAGAGTAGCAGGTAAATAACAGGAGAAAGTGTCTTAATACCTGCTAGAGTGGGAAATATAATTCTGAATTATATTCTGAATCATGATCAGATATAACTTCCTTAGATTCTCCCCTTTTGAGCCGTATTTTGAGTGTTTGGTCATTAAATGTTGCATCCACCTTTTATATACATCAGTATCAGTGAACTAGCATTGACCATGTTTCTAATTGGAATGGAGAAGAAAGTTTTTTTTTTCTTTCTTATGTTAATCATGCAAACAACATTTGTTTTTCTTATGAGTTGTGCTAATATTAGTTGTGCTAATATTCGGCAGTTAAATATCTAATTGTTTCAATCTTCACTTTGTAAAAAAAAAAAAGAGAGAGTTCCAGCATTCATTAACTTCATAATTTAAGCTTGTTTTATTTTATAATCAAACTTTTCATATTGGAAGCATTTTCAGAGCTGAGGTTAGCGGTTAGCCTTGATGATTTTCACTTAAATTTTCTGGAATACTCATTCTAGAATAATTTCTGACAAACTCTTACACTAAATGCGATAAAGGCTAGGCATGATTTTTCTCTTGATGGGGAAAATGCACCCATTAATGAGTCCTAAAAAAAGAATGCCTTGTGAGAATATTCCAACAATAATCATTCCTTGTTTCTTTTCATTTACTATGGAACAAGTAACCATTCAGTTTAGTTGTCCATCCAAGCTCAGAGAACCTCCAAGGTCCCTACCAACTCTGTTATTCTATTGAAAGTATAACATCACTTCTTCAGTGATGAAGCACTTCACAACATCTGAAGGTAAGTTGTTCCATTGGTTGATTGTTCTCACTGTCAGAAAATTTCTCCTTCTTTCTAGGTTGAATCTCTCCTTGATCAGTTTCCATCCATTGCTTCTTGTCCTACCCTCAGGTGCTTTGGAGAATAGTTTGACTCCTCTTCTTTGTGGCAGCCCCTGAGATATTGGGACACTGCTATCATGTCTCCCCTAGTCCTTCTTTTCATTAAACTAGACATACCCAGTTCCTGCAAACGTTCTTCATATGTTTTAGCCTCCAGTCCCCTAATCATCTTGGTTGTTCTTCTCTGCACTCTTTCTAGAGTCTCAACATCTTTTTTTTTATAATGTGGTGACTAACATTTCATTGTGAGCTACAAATATTCTCATTTTATCAGTAGTTTTCCTTTCATTATGAAATGTTTGCTTCTCCCTTCTGGTCCTCAAGACCTTTTTGTAGAGTTTGGTAGTTCCGTGCCAGATTCGTACAAACACAGAAATATTTCACAAGGGTGAAGCCCATCCTTTATTCAGAATAGCTCTGGAAAAAAAAAATGCCAGTGTTGCTCAGCCTTATCAAAATAGAAGTTTTAAATCTGTATGCTTAATGTTCAGGTGCTGTGAGTCATGCTTTGTTATCATACCATATATCGTTTTTGATTATATGGTTTTATGCGGTGAGGGTCGAAGCAGTTGGAAACTGTTGCTACAATGCCATCAAATGTAATTCATAGTAAGTGGAAAATTACCCAAGAAGTCCAAACACAGACACTTCGGGAGATCGCTATTTTAAAATAAAAAATAAAAAATGAAAGACTGGGGGAAAAAATGTTGAAAGGCAAACTCAAGGAAATAAACTTTTACCCCAATCAGTGTGTTATAAACTCAGCTGGAATACTTACTGACAATGAAGAAAGAAACTCACACTGAATCTAAGGGATCACAAGGAAAAAATATGAATGATGGCAAGGGAAGATTAATTTTTTAACAAAAGCAAGAGAAGTTCCTTTGAGGAGTGAACAAAAAAAGAAAGAAAGAAAACCAAAGCATATCAGGGAATCACGCAGAGTTTAGCTTCCAAAATTCTTTCCAATGTCAACTCTGAATTGAATCTGGCTGAAGCCATCTTGTGCTGCTTCACAGTTGCCACGCACTACGGGGGAGAGTATGAGGGGAAATAGCCAGACTGTCTCATAGACAAAATAAAGAGCTCTCCCATGGGAACCAAGATCATCCAACAGGTGGCAGAAGGAGGAGGAGCAGAAGTTATTGCGGGAGTGTTGTGGTCTATCGGCAGCCTGCGGAGCTGGCAGCAGAGTCGGATAGTGAGGAGGCTGGGGAAGAACATGGGCCAGTCCTGGAGTCTGGGGAAGGCTCAGACGAGGGCTCCGAATCAGAGGCAGAGATGTGGCCAGGGCCATCTGGAAGTTATGTGCTGACTCCAGAGCCTCCAGAGTCTGATATCAGCAAGGCAGAGGAACAGGGGGAGCCTGTTCCCAGTGCACACATGCGCAGAGCTGCCAGAAGGCAAGCACAGTTAAGACAAAAGGGGTGACTCGGGAGTAAGGCTTGGAGATGATTGGAGATGATTGGCCCCTCCCATAAGACATAAAGGAGGAGCAAAGGCATGTGTGCCTTTGCAGGAAGCAACTTTGTTTGTGCTGGTTGGTTTAAATTCTGAAGCTCTGTTTTGACTCTGTCCTCCATGTGGCCTTGCAAAGCTAATGGCCAATTAGGTCTTTGGCAGCGTGTCAAGGGAGATAAAGGTGGGTGCTTATCAGCCTTATCCCGAAGAAGTGTGGCAGACTTCTGTCGGTCTCTTTACGAACTATTTGTGACTCATCACGGCCTGTGAATGAACAGAGTTCACAGCCATTGAAATAAAAAGAGGGTTTTTGGGACTAATTGTGTGCTTTTTACTGTCTCAGGAAGCCTAGGTCAGAACAGGAAGCCTGCCAACTGCTTTGATTGGACAATGTAACCTGTGACACTTGGGGAGGGAAACTTTTGCTCTTTTAATGTACATGGTAACGGTGGGAAATTTTTAGAGTTGGTTTTCACTGGCTGTGCCGATATGATATGTCCAATAAACATGTTTTCTGAGAAACATTTCTGCCTTGGAATTCTGATTTCTTTTGATGCGTTACTCGGAATTTGGACATTCAACTCATTTAAATAGACCTGATTTAGGTCACATGACTGGAAAGGAAGAGAGAAGGGAGGGTCTTAGAATGGAAGCCTGGCCAATAACAGAAGCTGCTGTTCGCTGGCCTTTCATAGAGATATTTTGATATATATATATATTTTCCTTCTCTCTTTCTTAAGTCAGATCGGAGCCATTTTCAAATTCTGTTTTATTTTTGCAGCCTTCTTTTTGTTCAATAGGTTTGGTCCAGTTCTGTTGCATTCCTGGAGAACTGGGTAGACAGACAAAGTTCCCAAGCTCCTTTGCATCAGGGGTGAAATCTACTTACCTTCCCTACTGGTTCGGAAGGGCGCGCTCTACATGCGTCACATGCAATTTTGGCCCCCCTGCACATGCACAAAGCCTTCTGCACAGAGGGTCAAAAACAGGTTACTTCCTGGTTAAAACCAGGAAGTAACCATGTCTGGATGGGTGGGCGGAGCTTCGCATTGCCGCCGCTACTGGTTCACTGAACCATGTGTCGTCGCTACTAGTTCGTCTGAACCGGTGCAAACCGGTAGCATTTCACCCCTACTTTGTGTCATTTCTTTCCTACATTATATTGAATCAAAGAAATGGGGAAAAAATGGATCGGAGAGGATCTCTGATGCTCTCTACATGGGTCTCCCCTTGAGGTGCACTCGGAGGCTCCAACTGGCGCAGAGTGTGGCCGCGCAGGTGGTTATGGGAGCAATGTGGAGCTCCCATGTAACACGTCTCCTGTGTGAGCTGCACTGGCTCCCGGTGTTCTTCCGAGTGCGCTTCAAGGTTCTGGTTACCACCTTTAAAGCGCTCCATGGCTTAGGACCTGGTTATCTACAGGACCGCCTGCTACCACCAATAGCCTCCCATAGAGAGGGGCTCCTCCGGGTGCCGTCGGCCAAACAATGTCGACTGGCGGCCCCCAGGGGGAGAGCCTTCTCTGTGGGGGCACCTACGATCTGGAACGAGCTCCCTCCGGAGATACGGAGGATCCCGGATCTGCGCACCTTCCATCGCGCGCTTAAAACGTTTTTATTTCATCAAGCTGGCCTGGCCTAAATCTTCTCCCTTTTAAAATTTTAAAATTTAAATTTTAAACACTAATTTTAATTTGTTTAATTATGGGATATTTTTAAAATTTAGCCAAATTGTTTAATCTGTTTTAATCTGTTTTAAATTTTGTATCTCTGTGTTTTATCTTTTGGCTGTTCACCACCCTGAGTCCTTTGGGAGAAGGGCGGTATAGAAATTTAATAAAATAAATAAATAAATAAAAATAAAATAAACCAATCGTGCTTAATGGCATTATTAAATATAAAAAGCCATAGCAATAACATTTAGGCTTATATGCCACCCCCATTGAGTCATGCCGGCCACATGATCATGGAGACGTCTTCGGACAGCGCTGGCTCGTCAGCTTTGAAATGGAGCTGAGCACCGCCCCCTAGAGTTGGGAACGACTAGCACATATGTGCGAGGGGAACTTTTACCTTTACCTATTCTAAGTTAACAGGGGGAGGGAGGTTTCTATTATTCTGTACTATAAACAAAGCAACACTGAACAGTTGAATAATAATTAATATAAAGAAGAAAAAGGAAGAAAAGGGGGAAAAAGAGACTTTAGCAATAGTGCTTATATATTCCTAAACTGCAAACAGAAGTAAATTTCAAAATAACACCAGTGCCTTTTTTGTTAGGGGCTGTAAGGTAATATTTTGTAAGCACTGTGGCAAAATTCTTTATTTTTTTAGCTTTTAGTAGCCTATGTTGCCCTGGGTAGCCGATCACAGACAAATAATTGCTTCATATGATTTCAGAAGAGTCAACACAGTTGCTTTTAAACAAAGGTCAGTATTTGTTATAGAAAGATGTTGACACAAAGATTTGGCCATTTCTCCCTCAAACCATACTAGTAAAATTGTGTTACCTGAAATATGGTGTAATTGGGATATCCAAGATGAAAATCAGGACATGGAAATGGTAAGTATAAAATTATAAAGGCAGGGAGTTTATAAAAGAAAATGTTTAGCGCGAGAAAAAGGTTTATAACATTGCCTCTATTCGTATTTATTTTATGTATTCAATTCATGCTTATACTTATATATATTACCTAATACATTCTTGACAAATAAGATAATAAATAAATAAATAAATAAATAAATAAATAAATAAATAAATAAATTAATTTGCAGTCACTCTTCATGGGGCTTCCTTCATCCTCAGCAGCGGAATGGCGTAGAATGGATCATATGAAAAGTTTCATTGTTTGGGTTCTTTGAAGAAAAGAAAATACCTTAATAGGCATTATTATTTGTTCTGGAATTACATTCCATGCATTTCCAGGAAAAGAAAAACTCTTCCTTTCCTTTCCTTTCCTTTCCTTTCCTTTCCTTTCCTTTCCTTCCTTCCTTCCTTCCTTCCTTCCTTCCTTCCTTCCTTCCTTCCTTCCTTTCTTTCTTTCTTTCTTTCTTTCTTTCTTCTTTTCTTCTTTCTGGAAAGGGCTAGCCTGAACCACCTGATATCTCCTCAGTATGTTATTTTTCTGTATAAAGCTGCACAAAAGTCCTATCACAGACTTAAAATAGTATTAATCTTACTGGCAGGATATTAATGCATTATTTGCAGCTTTCAGTGATATTTATTCTTAGCCTCCTATCAGGGTCCACCATAGAATTTGACAAGGAAAGCATATTGTATACTCTCTTTGTGATATTCATCAACTAGAAATAAGCTTCTATAATTGAACTGGATATGTATTCTTTCTTGCTTTGTCTTACCTCTTAAACTGCATGGATCAGTGGATTTCTGGATTGTGAGTCTCTCACGTATGATTGTTAATAAATCCCTGCCATTCTTTTCTGCAGTAATCCTCATTTTTAAAAATAATAATCCTTGCTGATATTTGCATTTAAATATGTGTTTGGGGATGCCTGTTTTTCTTACAGAGCGCATATTTCTAAATGCATTTTATGTCAGAATAAAAAATGGAAAAGGGGTAGAAATGTGCAGCTATGATCCCTTGATGTCAAGAGTCACAGAGAATGAATTGTTCCAGTATCCCAATTTGCTTCTATCATTATGTTAAAATTGAAAGCATTTCAAGGAAGGGAAGAGGAAAAAAGAAATAGAAGAAGATAGCAAAAAGGTAAATTTTTGCCACCATGTTTGGGAGGAGTGATTATTCAAATGCGACATCAACATGGCAAGTTTCTTCTCAAAAATGCAAGCATTGGCTTAGAACATGCTGCATTTCCTTCCATTTTGTTTCAACACATTAAAGAGTTGCATTGTTTCCTGAAAAAGATATTTCAAAAGGGCAAAACGTGGAGCTGAGATGCAGAACAGGAGAGAAACTTCTAGTGCTCTTCCACTGTCCTCTTTTACCTACCCTGTTTCCCCCGAAAATAAGACCTAACCAAAAAATAAGTCCTAGCATGATTTTTCAGGAGGCTCGTAATGTAAACCCTACCCCCAATTGGGTGCATAAAGTACTGTATTTTCCCCAAAATAAGACCTAACCAGAGAATAAGCCCTAATGCATCTTTTGGAGCAAAAATTAATATAAGACCCGGTATTATTTTTGGGGAAACATGATATTGGTTTTCCAAGTGCCAGGACAGTAATCCCAAGCAGTTGGTTCTTTTGCAGACAGTGAACACAAAAATGAACAAAGAGATTTTTTTAAGCTTCATTATTAAGTCAAACAAGTGAATTTAAAGCCGAAACATGCTAATACGTCTGTGTTGGAAGCAACAAAGTGTTTTCATGGTGAAAGGATTTATCAGTGAAAAATCCTTTTGCTGCCTGAAGGATGCCCAATCCTTTTGTGTCTCTGTGAAGTTACCCACCAAACTCTTCTATCTTCGTTCTCGCCAAATCCATTACAAAAATTTCCCACTAATCTAATATTCTAGTTGTAACATTTTTTATCTATCTCTATTAAAGCTTATTTATATCTTTTTTCTAACCAATAGTAAAATTGATTCCATATCTTAAAATATTTTGAGTCTTCTCTTTCTTTTATCTTCATAGTTAATCTATTCATTTCTGCACAATCTAAATTTTTTTTAATTACTTCTCCCTCCGATGGTATGTTGTCTGCTTTCCAATTTTGTGCATAGACAATCCTCGCAGCTGTTCTTACATGTATAATCAAATATATATTGTCTTTACTAATTTTCTCTGGTAAGATACCCAATAGGAACAGCTCTGGTTTTAAATCCATACATTGTTGTATCATTTCCTCCAACCATAATTTAATTTTATTCCAATAGTTCTTTGCTTCAGGGCATGTCCACCATATATGATAGTATGAACCTGGTAACTGGTGGCATTTCCAACATTTAGCTGATTTGTCTTTAAACATTTTTGCCAATTTCTTAAACACCAGTATTAGGGTTTCCATTAAAACCTGACACCATGACTTCATGAACCTGATTTTATGGTCATAAAAGTGGCATATGGCTTAGGACCGGGGTATCTACGAGACTGCCTTCTGCCACCAGTAGACTGTCACTGACCAGTACGCTCCCATAGAGAGGGGCTCCTCCGGGTGCCATTGGCCAAACAATGTCGACTGGCGGCCCCCAGGGGGAGAGCCTTCTCTGTGGGGGCACCCGCCATCTGGAATGAGCTTCCCCCAGAGATACGGAGGATCCCGGACCTGCGCGCTTTCCGACATGCCATCAAAACATTTCTTTTCCAGCAGGCTGGCCTGGCCTAACCTCTCTTTTAAGCTTTTTAAAAAAATTTAAATTTTTAAATTTTAAATTTTGTCTTATGAATTTGGGGGTTTTAAATTTCGTTCTTTGAGCCAATTATTTAATTGTTAATTTTAACGGTTTTTAACATTTGTATTATATGTATTTTATTTGGCTGTTCACTGCCCTGAGTCCTTCGGGAGTAGGGCGGTATACAAATTTAATAAATAAATAAATAAATAATAAATATGACTCACAAGTCTGAGACTTTCACAAAGCTTTGCAACTGTATGAAAATTCCACACCCGCTTCTCCTTTATTCAACAAACAAGAGTAGGAAACAAACAGGTACTGTTCATAATGAGGTCTAAACTTTTAAACTTTTCTCCGTATGAAGGAGAAATCAAAATATGTCATTAAACTCCTCAAAATAACAATTGTTTTCCACATTGTGTTCTGCCCCAGCTACGGACCCCAAAGAACGCAGCACACACAAACTCTATACAAAGCTTATTTTACTCAAATAACTTAGTCTTTATCAACCAAAGGCTGTTAATAAACTGTCTTAATAGCCTACCAGAATTCTAAGATAAGGTCATCACAGTCTTACTAGAGTTGGCAGAAAGCTCAAAAACAATTTTGCAGAGAATCCAGATGCGAAGGAGATTGAACTAAAGTTGTTCCCTACAGCTTGCTGCAAGCGGCGTTCCTCCTTAAATAGGGTAAGGGAGTGGCCAATTAGCCCCAAGCCTTACTCTCGAGAAGGCCTCCTCCTGAGGAGACACTCCTGCCTTTTGGCAGCTCTGCGCACCCGTGTGTTGAGAAGAGGCTCCTCCTTTTCATCCTCTTCACTTAAAAGAGCTTCTGGAGGTTCTGAAGGCCCTGGCTGAATCCCTGCCTCTGGCACCACCTCTTCTCCAGCCTCCTCACTGTCCGACTCGAGCGCCAGCTGCACAGGCTGCTGCTGCAGCACCATACCAGCCTCCTTGTTGTTGGAATCAGCTACAATCTGCACAGGCCCTGTTGGGCCACAACACATTGCCACTACACCTACACAATTCTTATCTTCTACCTACCCCTTCCCAGTATCATTTAAAATATGCTTGCACAACTAAATGGGGGGGGGGGGCAGGGATTTTTGCTACTGGTTCTCCGAACCACCCACCTCCATCGCTACCGGATTAGGCGATCCGGTCCAAACCGGAAGCATTTCACCCGTGTTTAGGATGAATATAGGCCCTTGCTCAACAGGTTCAACTACTGCTCACCTGGACAAATAATCTATCCTTCAACCAAACTGCTGTGTTGTCTAGACTCTGGTTTAGTTTATTGGCCTTCGTGCAGTCTGTTGCTGTGCCTGGGCATTGATTCATCACTTCCATCAGCTCACATGAATCTGATGAAAAAGAAAGATAGAACTGTGTGTCATTGGCTTTACTTGGAGATAAATGGCTCACGCATGTTAAGCGAAATGAATGGATAGCCAATGGTTGGGTGCTTGGCACTGTTCATTAATTTCTGTTCTCAAGCCAGACCGGGGATGAGCCTGTACTAGAATTCAGGGGGTCCCATTAAACTCTTTGGGGAGAGGGTTTTTATTTTATTTTATTTTATTTTATGCTTACTATGTTCCTAGGAAAAGAAATGACTCCCATCTTCAGTTATAAATGAAAATCCTATATGTGACTTCAGACATCATGATTTATTAGCCGGTGCTGCTGCAGAAAGCTTCAGATTTACTCTTCTGCAGAAATCAGTTGATCTAGGTCATTTATGTCACGAGGTCACAGAGAGAGAGAGAGAGAGAGAGAGAGAGGGAGGGGGAGAGAGAGAGGGAGGGAGGGAGAGAGAGAGGGAGGGAGGGAGGAGGAGAGAGAGAGAGGAGAGAGGGAGGGAGGGAGGGAGGGAGGGGGAGAGAGAGAGAGAGAGAGAGAGAGGGAGGGAGGGAGAGGAGAGAGAGAGAGAGGAGAGAGAGAGAGAGAGAGAGAGAGAGAGAGAGAGAGAGAGAGAGAGTTGCCTATTCAATTCATCACAGATGGAACGTGCCAGATGCCTGTTCCGAATTCAATTACAAAGTGATGACACCATCATCTCCTTTGTTGTAATAGAAACGGTTTGTCTTGCATGGTGCGATCCAGTAAGGTAAATGCTAATGAACTCACGTCTCAGGCGTATGGCTACTGGGAAAACTGGCAGGATGTACTTGGGCTGATCCGGATGGGACGATTCATTCCAAGATAATTAAATAGGCAAGTGATTACGGTTTGCTGAAGACTGGCTTCATCTGTGCCCCAGCTAAATTTATAGCTTTAATTTACCTTTAAGTTAAAATATAACTTCCCAAGTTTAATACATCACCCGTCTTCAATAAATCTGCCACGATTATGTGTGGGGCCTTATATGATTTTTTTTTTTCCAAAAGTAATCTAAGAGTCTAAGGAAACCCTAAGTAAATCACTGGGCTTAATGTTTGCCGCCATATTTCAGCTTGCGGTCCCAGACATGCATTAAAGGGGTGCCCAAAAATAACTATATCAATGCTATGGGCTAGAGAAAGCCATATGGCTATAAAAAAATTCATCATTAGCATTTGCCATGGTGGAGTCAAGTGGGAGGAAATCCGTAACTGATGAGGAATTAGTCATCATAATTTAAGAAAATGGAAATGCACTGAAAGCTGAGCTTCTTGGCTAAATGCACAAGCAGACTGGAGTGGGTAGGAGACTTCAAGAAATAATAATTAAGGACTATTGGGGGCAGATTCCTCCTCCCCTTTTTCTCATACATGTAGGCAAGTGTAAGCTTCACATGTGGATCTCACCAAATACAAAGACTGTGGGGGTTTTTTGATCCCAAAAAGATCAACAATGAAAGGACTGGCTTGTTTCCTCTCTTTCAAGGGCACTGTTAGGCACAATGGATCAGGGCTATCCATTCAGTTTCAGTTCAGAAGACTTATTGTTCAAGTCTAGACACAAGAATCTACCGTGTTTCCCCTAAAACAAGATCCACCCCAAAAATAAGCCCTATCATGTTTTTGAATGAATGCACTCAAATTAAACCCTACCTCAAAAATTAGCCCTAATTAAGGCCCTGCCCACCCCGGGGTGCAGGGGGTGGTGTGAGGTAAAAATTAAGCTAGAGCTGCCCTTCTTACCAGGCCTTGCACACCCCGACACCTGCCTCGCCTTCTTCTGTGGCCCACTTCTTCTGCAGCTGCTGCGGATCGATCCGGAGCTCTGTTATTGGCTGCAGAGGGCTTTCTGGAAGGCTCTGATGGCAAAATGGAGGCTGGAGGCACCGCGTGGGTCAATCCAGACCTCATTATTTTTGTTCCAGAGGGCTTTCCGAAAGGCCTCTGATAGCAAAACAGAAGCTGGGGGCAACGTGTACGAGTGGCTGCAAGCAGCTGCAAAAATGGACCAGCAGCAGGCTCCTGCTAGGTGGGGCTGTCGGTGTCACCACAGTGAGGTGAGTCAATAATTAGGCCCACCCGAAAAGAAGCACTAGCCATTTTTTTGGTGGTTAAAAGAAAATAATACCGGGTCTTATTTTGGGGGGAACACAGTAGTCTATTAAAGTTCAAGTCTGGATCGACATCAGAAAAGGGTCGATGAAATTCAAATAGAGCTGGATTTCTATCATTTGTGATACCATCTAGATTCTAAGCTGATAACTTGTTTAACTCTGCTCCCAGTTCTGCCTGCTCCCACTGACACCTACTTATCTCGGGTGATTTTGGTGGTTTTGTAATGGGGAAGAGCCATGTCAAATCCAGACAGGTTAAACAGCTCTGTGAATGTTAATTTAAAAAAAGAACAGCTATTTTTTCAGAGTTTGGTGCCCTTGCATTTCTTGAGTAAATAATGGTTTGCTTAGCCTTGCTGCTTTCCATTATCTACTTCTGCTGAATGTGGCATTTCAAGAATGCTGAATAATCCCTCCAGAATGATTGAATTAGAAGACAAAGAGTAAACAATAGAAACAAATGGGTGGCAAAGCCAGGTCCATTAAGGAAATGCCTGGTCATTTAGCAAATGCCAAATATTCCTAATGAGAGATGGTGATCGTGATATAGCAGTGACCTCACGTTTTCCAAAGGCACCAGAAGGCAAAACAAGAAACAATGGATGGAAACTAATCAAGGAGAGAAGCAACCTAGAACTAAGTAGAAAATGTCCTGATGGTTTGAACAATTAACTAGTCGAATGGCTTGTCTCCAGATGTTTTGGGTGCTCCATCACTGGAAGCTTTTAAGAAGAGACAGTACAACCAGTGGTGGGATTCAGCCGGTTCGGGCAGGTTCAATTGATCTGGTTGTTAAATGGCTGGCTGCCCCCCCCATCTCTGCCCTTCCCCTTCCAGGACTCCCCATGCTCTCACAGGCAAGTGCAGGGAGGCCTACTGGGCCCAAAACGGGGTGTGAGGGTGTGGCGCACCCCTTCCCACTCGCGGCCCATTTTTGCTCCTAGGAGGCTGCAGGGAGGCCTACTAGGCCCAAAACAGGGCACGGGGTGGCCAGTGGGACCCCCTGTACCCCATTTTTGCTTCCAGGGGGATGCAGGAGGCTGAGTGCTCCCTGTCATCCCCCTGGCCATACCAACCGTAGCCATGCCGACCCAGCCGGTCATTAGGGCAGAGAACCGGTTGTTAAATGATTTGAATCCCACCACTGAGTACAACCAATTGTTTGAAATAGTGAACAGTCTCCTCAAAGGATTGGGCTAGAAGACCTCCAAGGTCCCTTTCACCTCTGATGTTGACGAGGATGACAATGATAATGATGATGTTTAACATAATAAATTTGAGAAAAGGGCTCATTAAAAATCAGAACCATCCCTATCTGTTTTAATCCAGAGAGGTTTGTTTTTTTTCCCCGCTAGAAGTCAAGATTTGTCAAAATCCATTGCTTTTCCTCCTCATCTTGTTCTGCTAATTTTTTTGAAGGATCGGGAATCAATTATAATCAAACCAGTTGCGAGGAATGTGACAGTGCAAGAAAATAATTTGGTTTCAATGTGCAGAATGTTGTCATATATATTACTTTTAAGTCCTAGTGCTGTCAATGGAGGTTTATCTCTCCCATTAGATCAGTATAAAGTGTTTAATTTAATTTGCACTGTGCATTATTTTTTGACTGCTTGAAGTTTTGGGTTTTTTTTTTACAAATATATTTGGTTAACCCAATGTTGTGGCCCGTCAGCGGCCTGTGTGGATTGTAGCTGATTCCAACAGCGAGGAGGCTGGTGTGGTGCTGCGCCAACAGCCTGTGCAGCTGGCACTCGAGTCAGACAATGAGGAGGCTGGAGAAGAGGTGGTGCCAGAGGCAGGGATTCAGTCAGGGCCTTCAGAACCTCCAGAAGCTCCCATAAGTGAAGAGGAAGAAGAGGAGGAGCCTCTTCTCGATGCACGGGCGCGCAGAGCTGCCAAAAGGCAGGAGTGGCTCCTCAGGAGGAGGTCTCCTCGAGAGTAAGGCTTGGGGCTAATTGGCCACTCCCTTAGCCTATTTAAGGAAGAATGCCGACTGAAGCAAATTGTAGGGAACAACTTTAGTTCATTCTCCTTCGCGTCTGGATTCTCTGCAAATTGCTTCTGGGCTTTCTGCCAACCTTAGTAAGATTGTGATTACTTTATCTTTGGTTTCTTGTAGGCTGTTAAGAAAGTTTCTTAACAGCCTTTGTTTGAAAAAAACTGAGTTATTTTAGTAAATTTAAGTTTTGTACAGACTTTGTGTGTGCTGCGTTCTTTGGGGTCCATAGCTGGGGAAGAACACCCAAAGCTTCCTCAGCAAAAAAAAAAAAACATTTTATTTTATTTATTTATTTATTTATTTTTGTGGTTAGGTGTAAAAAATGAACAGTTTATATGCCACTATTTTCCTTGTAATGAACATAACCTTAAAAAAAAATGGTTATGCATCTGAAGTCCAAAGTCCGAAGTAAAAAAATAGCAAGTATCTTTTTTTATGGACCACAAAGATGCCATTTTATCTTATGCCTGGTTATATTCCTATGCTTGTGGAGAGAAATGACATGATGAATAATTGCGTTAAGAATATGGCAGTTAGGAATATGTGCAATTTGATTTTGCAATTCAAAGTGTCAGTTTGATTTGAATTTGCAATATGAAATTTGATTCCAATTACCATAGTCATTGAACTAGTATTAGGACTGCTTTATAAAGCCTTAATAAGGCCACACCTGGAACATTTCGTTCAATTTTGGTCACCACATTACAATAAAAAGATGTTGAAACTTTGGGAAAAGTGCAAAGAAGAGCAACTAAGATGATTAAAGGCCTAGAGAAAAAAATATATGAAGAACGGTTTCAGGAATTGAGTTTGGCTAGTCTAAAGAAAAGAAGGACTAGGGATGACGTGAAAACAGTATTCCAGTATTTGAGGGGTTCAACTTATTTTCCAAAGCACAATAAACAGTGGATGGAAATTAATTAAGGAGAGAAACAACCTGGAATTAAGAAGAAACTTCCTAACCGTGAGGACAATTAACAATTATCCAGTGGATAATTGAGAAGTTGTAGATGTTTTTAAGAAAAGACTGGTCAGCCACCTATGAATGTGTTTTAACGTTTTTAACGTTAACGTTTATGGGATTGTTTGCATTGTTTTATTCTTTGTTGTAAGCCGCCCAGAGTCCCTTGGGAGTTGGGCGGCATAAAAATGTGACAAAATAAATAAATAAAATAATAAATAAAATATCTGAAATGATATAGGGCCATGATGGTGAACCTATGGTACGTGTGCCACAGGTGGCACACAGAGCTCTCTCTGCGGGTACGCCAGCTGTCACCCAAGCCCTGCTCCACTATGCATGCATGCATGCCTCCCATCAGCCAGCTGGTCTTTGGGTCTCTGCCATGCATGCGCGGGGGCGGGGCCTTCCCCGATCTTCACAGGTTCCACCCTCCGCAGGTGTCTCTCAGTGGCAGGAATGCAGGAGAAAGCTAGGACTCGATGGGGGGAGAAACTGCAAAGATCGGAAAAGGTATGGAAGGGAGGAAGGGAGGAGAAAGCTAGGACTCGATGGGGGAAGAAACTGCAAAGATCGGAGAAGGCATGGAAGGCAAGAAGGGAGGAAAAAGCTTGGACTCGATGGGGGGAGAAACTGCAAAGATCGGAGAAGGCATGGAAGGCAAGAAGGGAGGAGAAAGCTAGGACTTGATGTGGGGGAGAAACTGCAAAGATCGGAGAAGGCATGGAAGGCAGGAAGGGAGGAGAAAGCTTGGACTCGATGGGGGGAGAAACTGCAAAGATCGGAGAAGGCATGGAAGGCAAGAAGGGAGGAGAAAGCTAGGACTCGATGGGAGGAGAAACTATGGAGATCATGAGGCCCTTGCATCCCGTTTTGGGCCTGAAATGCCTCCTACACCAATCTGGAAGGCAAAACGGGGGCCTGGGGTGCATATGTGGGGGCACATGCACAGGGAATGTGCACGCATGCATGAGGGCGGGGTGCATACATGGGGGGGCACTCGCATTGCATTTTGGGGATTGTGGCATGTGCGTATGCATTCGCATGTATGCATTTGCATGCGTGTATTCGCGCACATGCGCTCACGCACCAAAAAGGTTAACCATCACTGGTATAGAGTCTCCTGCTTGAACAGAGGGTTGGGCTAGAAAACCTTCCAAGGTCCTTTCCAGCTCTATTCTGATTGATTGAAAAGCCTGACCTATAGAGATGGGGGAGATGACGTTCGTATCTACCCAAACTTTTGTTGAATGGACATTAACTCAAACATATGTCATTCGGTTTAATGTACTGCATCCGTTCAGAGCTCCAAGAATCTGACTCAAATCAAAACAGTTCAATTCACAACTTCAAATCATCCTAATGCGCGGAGCACAAACAGTGATGATTGAATTAAATTTTAAGCGAAATCAGCAGAATAACAATTCCCCATCTCCGAATGCAAAAAGGCAAAAATTGAGGTCTTTTATTTATTTGCTGATTCTTCTGTCATCTAATAACCTCTGGGGAAAAAAAAAAAGCTACTCGGGATACACACAGAGTAAGACTGTTACTCAATTTCTGGCTATTTAAAACAATTTTTGACAATGTGTGGGCAACTGACCTTTTCATCAGCACACCGAATATTCCATATAGCTCTGCATGATATCCTTCAATGCTTTATTTCTCCCCAGCCCAAATGTCATCTTGTCTATTCCCCAAGCCATTTACGGTGTTGGAAAAAAGGAGGGAAGTTTTAAAGGATTGGTAACCTTTGAGAAATATCTAAGCTTTGCTAAGAGCTGCGGCGTTTAGTTAAGACTACATGATCTTCTACAAATTCTAAATTTTCCTCTTTTAGCCACTGATGAAAAGTGGAACAGAAATCTTTCCCCACAATTTTAAGCGAAGAGCAGAGACATTCTTTGAAGGCATCCTTTCACATTTTGTATAAAAATATCCTGTTTTTTGCAATTTAGCAATTTTTTTTTTTAATTTGATTTATATGCCACCCTTCTCTGGAGACTCACAGTGCGTAAAGCAATTCACTCATTGTACAGGTAGTACGACCTTGACTTACCACAGTTTGTTTGTTTGTTTGTTTGTTTGTTTGTTTGTTTGTTTGTTTATTGGTTCAATTTATATGCCGCCCTTCTCCGGAGACTCAGGGCGGCTTACAATGCGTTAAGCAATAGCCTTCATATTTTTGTATATACCTGCTTAGTAGGGCTTTTGCCCCCCCCCCCCGCAAGTGGTGTTCTTTTTTATACAAAGTCAGCTTATTGCCCCCACAATCCGGGTCCTCATTTTACCTACCTCAGAAGGATGGAAGGCTGAGTCAACCTTGAGCCTGGTGAGATTTGAACTTGCAGTAATTGCAGGCAGCTGGTGCTACTTAACAGCACTTTAGTCTGCTGCGCCACCAAAGCTCTTCTTTAATGACCATTCACAGTTACAATGGCACTGAAAAAAGTGACTGATAATCGTTTTTCACACTTATGACCATTGCAGCATCCCCATAATCATGTGATTTACATTCGGATGTTTGACAACTGACTCACATTTATGACGATTGCAGTGTCCTGGAGTTATGTGATCCCCTTTTGCGGCCTTCTGGCAAACAAAGTCAACAGAAAAGCCAGGTTCCCTCGACAACCATGTCACTAACTTAACAATGGCAATGATTCACTTAACAGCTGAGGCAAGAAAAGCCGTAAAATGGGGTAAAACTCATTTAACAAGTATCTCACTTAGTGTTGTGGCCCGTACGTGGCCTGTGTGGCTGGTGGCTGATTTGGACAGCGAGGAGGCTGGTGTGGTGCTGTGCCAGCAGCCTGTGCAGCTGGCACTCGAGTCGGACAATGAGGAGGCTGGAGAAGATGTGATGCCAGAGTAGGGATTCATCCAGGGCCTTCAGAACCTCCAGAAGTTCCGTTAAGTGAAGAGGACGAAGAGGAGGAGCCTCTTCTTGATGCACAGGCGCGCAGAGCTGCCAAAAGGCAGGAGTGGCTCCTCAGGAGGAGGTCTCCTCAAGAGTAAGGGGCTAATTGGCCACTCCCTTAGCCTATTTAAGGAGGAATGCCGACTGAAGCAATTTGCAGGGAACAACCGTTCACTCTCCTTCGTGCCTTGATCTTAGTTCTCTGCAAATTGCTTCTAGGCTTTCTGCCAACCATAGTAAGATTAATATTATTTATTCTTTGGATTCTTGTAGGCTGTTAAGAGCCTTTGTTTGAAAAAGAAAACTGATTTTATTTTAGTAAACTAAGGTTTGTACAGACTGTGTGTGTGCTGCGTTCTTTGAGGTCCGTAGCTGGGGCAGAACACTTAGCAACATCAATTTTGGGCTCAGTTGTGACTCTAAGTTGAAAGACTACCTGTATTATATTATTATTTGTGCACTGTAGAAATCAGATCCAATTACTAACTTCATGCCAACAACTCTGCATGTTATCTGTAGGTCTTAAGACCTCATATCTTTCGACCATCTTGAGAATTGGTAGAACTCCCATTTTCAGTTTGCCAGGATGCTGAACTCTGGATTGCAGCCACTCAAAGGTCTACAATAGGTGTGTCAAAATGGATTTCTTCGAGGGCTGGATCAGCATTGTAGCTCTCCTCTATAGGCCGGTGGAGGGGGAAAGCGGGGGGAGATGGGACAGACGCTTCCTGCAGCACCCTGCCAGCCAAAACGGGGCATGGGAAGGGGTCCGTGCAGGCCCCTCTGCCCTGTTTTTGGCCTGAACGGCCTCCTGGAGCACTTTACCGGCCAAAATGGAGCATCTTGTTGCCCTCCATGGCCTCCTGCAGCACTTTGCTGGCCAAAAATGGGCCAGGCGGAGGCCTCCCACATCCAGCTCGCAGGCCTTGAGTTTGACACCCCTGATCTTCAAGGATTGTTAGTTGATTTTGTTTAAGAATCAGACAAAGCACTAAAAGGTCTCAGGAGCCTGAGTGGCGCAGCAGACTAATGCTACTGTTAAAGGTAGTATTTAGCTTCCAGCTGCCTGCAATTACTGCGAGTTCAATTCTCACCAGGCTCAAGGTCGACTCAGCCTTCCATCCTTTCTAAGGTAGGTAAAATGAGGACCCGGTTTGTGGGGGCAATAAGCTGATTTTGTATAAAATATACAAAAGTATGAAGGCTATTGCTTAACGCCTTATAAGCTGCCCTGAGTCTCCAGAGAAGGGCGGCATATAAATCAAAATAAAATAAAATAAAAATATTCTAACACCTGTCTTTTTTTTTTTTGGTTTGCCCTTCATTTTGTTGAGATGACTTTTCTGCTAGTGAGTCCTTCCTTTTTTTCAACCCTCTCTCTGACCACTTTTCCTTTACTTCCTTTTTCACTAGAATTGCAATGTTTATGTCCCCCGCCCTTACTATTGCATATGGAGACTCGTTCCTTCTTTTCAGAAATGCTTTGAAAAGCCACCGATACAACGAGCTTCAAGTTATTATAATGTTTCGTTATAGGTCTATGCTCATAGAATGAAAGGCAAAAGACCAGGTCCATACGCGAAAGTCCAATTAAACTGATTTATTGATAAAATAATCTATGCCCAAGAAATCTTCTCAACTAATGGTTAGCACCTGTTTGGACTTAGATAAGGGTCAATGAAATTCAAGAGAGGTTGGGCTTAGTCTGCATGTGGCTACATAGGTATTCTAGGCTAATTCCTCTTTTCACTGCCACTCCTTCTCCTACATAGAAGCTGGTACCAACTTCTTGGTACCAATTTCCTGACATCAGTTTTGTATCTCTTTGATATCTAGCAAATGGATTCTCACCAGTGGTGAAATCCAATTTTTTTACTACTGGTTCTGTGGGCGTGGCTTGGTGGCCGTGGTGTGGCTTGGTGGGCATGGCAGGGAAAGGATACTGCAAAATCTCCATTCCCACCCCACTCCAGGGGAAGGATATTGCAAAATTTCCATTCCCACCCCACTCTGGGGCCAACCAGAGATGGTATTTGCCGGTTCTCCAAACTACTCTAAATTTCCACTACCGGTTCGCTGAACTGCTCAAAATTTCCACTACCGGTTCTCCAGAACCTGTCAGAACCTGCTGGATTTCACCCCTGCATTTATCTAACATCTATTTATCTGTGTCTATCTGTCCATCAATCAATCAACCTATTCATATGTCCATCCATCCATCCATCCATCCATCCATCCATCCACCCACCCACCATCTATTTATCTATCATCTATCTGTCTATTGGTACCTATTGGTATCTATCTATGCCTGTCTGTCTGTCCATCAATCTATTCATCTGTCCATCCATCCATCCATCCATCCATCCATCCATCCATCTATCATCTATCTGTCTATTGATATCTATCTGTTTTTATCTGTGTCTGTCCATCTACCTACCTACCTACCTACCTACCTATCTGTCATTTACCTATCATCCATCATCTCTAGCAACTACCATCTATCTAGATTTTAAATTGTGATGGCTTAAAAAAACTCTTTGCATGAACATTGTTACATGAAGAATCTAAACAGCACACTTCTTCACCTTCATATCCGAGTCACCATGAAACTGATATAATGTCTTGCTCTGTAAAATTTAACTTACCCAAAGGAAATTATGCCATACATAACAAAGGAGTGTGTGTGAGAGAGAGAGGGGGGGGAGAGGGAGAGAGGGAGAGGGAAAGCGGGAGGGGGGGAGAGATATGAGAATAACTTCTACTTTCAGCTTTAAGAGAAGCCTAAAATAAACATTTACGGTGAACAACCCAGAGCAAAGAAAAATTGGAATGGGAATAGGTTTTGTTCTAAATTTCGTAAGATCTAGCTTTAATGTGCCCAAACAACTGAAGCCTAAATTTTTAAGTAATACGCACCATAGATCAAATATGAGGAACTATCTTTGAAAAGAATGCTAAAAGGAATAGAAAATCAATTTCGGCTGCAAAGTGAATTTTTATGCCTTTAAAGAGTATAGTGTCAACACCGAACAGCCAAAATGCCATTTGTGTAATAGCACACACCACGACTGATGGATGGCCCTTCCCCATTTTGTATGGCAAGAGTCTTAAACAGAAAGATAGAGCCAGGAATGTATTTATTTCAATTTCTATCCTGCCCTTCTCTGAAGCGAAGTGAAGAGCAGATAACATCAGTTTAACCATATCGCACAGGCTGGAAAAAAAAAAGAGAGAGAGGGAGAGCGAGAGAGCAGAACACCAGTTTCATTTTAATCAGAATTTGCTTTTAGATTAACCTTGCTTCTAACTAGCTAGGTTGCTAAAAGCCTAACGCAAACAAAATAAACCTTAAGAAAGTAGGGGATTCTGAAAACCATAGTACCTAGAACTCGGTGTGACTCACTTCCATTTATAAGGGTTATAATTTAAAAGGAAATAAAGAATTGGGTTCATTTTCAGTTAAGGTCCATAAATCTATAAAATACAACATGGTCTCTGCCTCAGAGACTATTAGTAAAAATTACTTGAGGATATTCTAATATATATGTGTGTGTGTGTGTGTTTGTGTGTGTGTATATATATATGTGTGTATATATATATACACACACATATATATACACACACACAAACACATGTGTATACATACATATACGTCTTCTTAAGTTTTCACGGGTGTGCATGTGCAAAAAATTAAAATCTTGGGTGTTTTCCCGCGTCATTGTAAATAAGCTGGTTAAAATGTTTAAAATTCTGGTTAAAATCCCAGCTTAAAATCTTCTAAAATCCTTACAGAGCACTCTGCAAGGTCCTTTAAAACCTCAGCTAAAATCCTACCAGTGACTTTAAAAGTTTTTCTTATAGCAACGTTTCGACAGGCTCACACGCCTGTAACACGCAGCCAAGCAGCTAGGATGAGGAAGAAGGAAGAAAAAACTGCTGTCCTCCCATCAGGACACAGAGTTGCAGGCTAGCCAGCATACGTCAGCAGCAGCAAATATAGATAAGCGACAGCTCCGACCTCGCAACAGAGAACCCATAGCTTCTAAACAAAACAAGAGTCTGAAGATGACAGGGTTGTGAGCCAAAGGGCTACCCCGCTATTTAGAAATTCTAAATTTGCTGGACTTGAACACTTTGACTCTACAAAAACCCACCTTACTCGGAACAGCTTACATCCTCCGACGATACCTTAACAGTTCCTAGGTCCTTGGTTAGGACTCGAGCTGCTGAGCTATTAACCAGCCTCTCAAAGGCTGTGAATCTCACTAAAGATTAACCAATAATAATAATAATAATAATTCATCTTTTCTGATTCCCCGCTGAAATGAAAAAGCCGGTTTCCATGGCATATTATTTTTACTCTTACCCTGAATGAGATGTGAAAACTTTATTTATTTATTTATTTATTTATTTATTTATTTATTTATTTATTTATTTATTTATTTTAAATTTATATACCGCCCTTCTCCCTGAGGACTCAGGGCGGTGTACAGCCAGAATTAAAAAACATAAAATACAAATATTAAAAAACAATTAAAATATATATAAATTTGGCCCAAAATTAAAAATACAAACCAATTAAAACATTTAAAATTTCTTCTTAAACCAGCCCGGCTTGCTGGAAAAAGTGGGTTTTAAGGGCACGGCGGAAGGCGCTAAGGTCTTGGATTCTCCTTATCTCTGGGGGCAACTGATTCCAGAGGGTAGGTGCCCCCACAGAGAAGGCCCTCCCCCTGGGGGTCACCAGCCTACATTGATTGGCTGATGGCACCCTGAGGAGGCCCTCTCTGTGGGAGCGCACGGGATGATGGGAGGTCGTCGGTAGCAGCAGCAGAGTAGCAAACTCTCTGAATTCTATTTGATCTTAAATCAGCTCGATGTTTGCATGGTTTCAAAGACGCCCCTCCCAGTTCTCACCCGGAGCAGCCATATTTCCCTAGCCGGGTACAACTTCAGACAGTTATTTTTGAATTTTGGGGAAACAGATTGTGAAATTGATTTAAAACAGATCCTACTCAGACCTGGTGGACTGGTTTCTAAGAGTCTTCACAGTCTGCTGTTTGCTATTGATTAAGATGTATTGAAATATTATAGCTAGCAGGTTATTAATCCGGTGGTTCTCCTTTGAAGATATTTAATTGGAAAACAATACCATGAATTACAAGGATGCTGTTCTTGAAATATTCTTAGTAATGGGATTGAACTTTTTTTCAGATAGGTTATAGATTTTTTGTTTTACTTCTCATGAAGGACATTTGTTATATTATTGGTCTATTGATTACAATTTTCATACAGTCGAAACCTTCCTTTGTAAGAGAACCTCAGCGTGCAACTAATAAAAATAAATAAATTGAAAGGTTTAAATAAACATTTGTGTTATCTGCATCCTTAAATTGACCCTAAGAATTGTTCTTCCATATAATCATATTCCCTTCGATTGGTTTCTTAAGGGAGTGTATTTCTACTTTCTCTCCATTTCTGTTTTTCCCACTCTTGCAATATATTACCACTTAATTTTCTTACATTTGCAAATTAAATGCATGTTTCATATATAATTTGTTTGAAACGTCATATTTTTGGGGGTGGAGGGGTTATATTTTTTTCATCTAATATAAACATTTTTTTAGCCTGCCCATTTTGGTAATATTTGTTTGTTTGTATGTATGTTTGTTTGTTTATTAGAATTTGTCAAAAAAAAAAAACGAGAACAAGAATAAGAGAATAAAAATACAATGACAGGGACGATAGGCATGTTAGTGCACTTATGCACGCCCTCCTCTACTGACCACTTAAGTGTGAAGTAAGATCCATGGAAGTCAATTTGTGACTGAAACTGTGAAAATTTGTAGCTGAGACAATCAGATCAGGTAGGGCATTACAGACTTTTTTATTATTATTATTTATTTTAATTTGATTTATATGCCACCCTTCTCCGGAGACTCAGGGCAGCTTACAGTGCGTTAAGCAATAGCCTTCATACTTTTGTATATTTATACAAAGTCAGCTTATTGCCCCCACAAACTGGGTCCTCAATTTACCTACCTTAGAAAGGATGGAAGGCCTTGAGCCTGGCGGGATTCGATCTTATTTTAATTGCAGACAGCTGGTGTTAAATTACAGAGCTCTGTCTGTTGAGCTATCCAGGCTTTGACAACTCTATTACAGAAATCATATTTTTTACAGTCAAGTTTAGAACGATTTACATTGAGTTTAAAGCGGCTGTTCGCACGTGTATTATGGTGATTAAAGTCGAAAAAGTCATTTACAGGTAAAGCATTACTACGTATAATTTTGTATGCAATACCTAAGCGACGCAGTTCGAAGTTATCCAAACCGAGAATTTCAATATATATATTGTACGCTTTTCTAGAGGTAGGAAATTCCAAGAAAAGTAAACAGCATAAGATAACTGCATTACTGCTCACTTCTCGATTTTCTAAATGTAAATGTGATACGTTCTTAGCCGAGTTAAAACAAGATTCTCCCCCAGTGTTTGATAAATTCCACATCTACTTAAATAGTTCATGCCTCTGCATAGCAATCCCTGGAAGATTGATCATAAATGTTAATATTTAGACAACATTTGAGCTGTGAGAAGTGCCTGGGCTGAAGGCAGACTTCGGTGTTAGACCTGTATGCAATATTCCAAGATTAAAAAGTAATTTATGATGAAAACAGCGCTTGGTTTATTATACAGGTAGTCCTCAACTTACGATCACAACTGAACCCAAAAGTTTTGTTGCTAAATGAGACATTTGTTAAGCAAACATTGTCCCATTTTATGCTCTTTCTTGCTACAGCTGTTAAGGGGATCACTGCAATTAGCATTGATGTAACTTTGAACATCACCAAATGAACTGTTGTACATCGGAGACTAAATGTACAGCAAACCTATTTGAGATAGACAGATCTACTGTATATACCAAAGAAACCTCAGAATGAAAGTTAGTTTTAATGCATCCTATTTCCATGGCCTTAAAAAGAAGTAAGCAGGGCCAAATCTATCATAAATACATCTTTAAGCAGAAGGCCAGCCTTCCAGAAGCTGATCCCAATCTATTTCTCCTGTCTAGGGAATCACCATACGAAGCTGGATGTGACAACCAGACATTCAATATCTTTGGCAAATTGAATATCTCTGCAGCTGGTATTTAAATTCCTCTAATCCTTCTTTTCCCCTTTCTAGAGATCATCATCATCATCATCATGTCACCATTTTTTTTATCCAAGAAAGATAGGTTTGTCAATCAATTGTTGGTCTGTGTGACATTTATCCTGTATCCTGAGCCACGGTGGCGCAATGGTAAGAGACAGAGGTGAGCTTCACATAATTTAACAAGCGGTTCACCCCAGCACCGAAATTGTGAGCGTGCACACATGCGTTTTGCTCACATGTGCAATTGCACGCATGCACGAGGCTTAAAAAATGCAGCTAAATAGGATGGCATAGCACCGGAGCGGGTGGGCGGGCCCATCTGCAGGTCACAACTACCGGTTCACTCGAACTGGTCCAAACCGCCTGAATCCCACCGCTGGTGAGAGATCCAGTCATGCCATTTTTTCAGTTCAAGGGTAGTCTTTCATGTGTAAGTCCATGCTGTGGTGCCTCTGCCATAATTGGTTTCCTATCCAACTAAAAGAATTTACTCCCTGTGTCTGTCTGTCTGTCTGTCTGTCTGTCTGTCTGTCTGTCTCGTCTTGTCTCGTCTATCTGTCTATCTATCTATCTATCTATCTATCTATCTATCTATCTATCTATCTATCTAACTGTCTAACTGTCTGTCTATCTATCATCTATCTATCTATCTATCATCTGTCTATCTATCATCATCTATCTATTTATGTATCTATCTATGTATCTATCTATGTATCTATCTATCATCTGTCTATCTATCATCTATCTATCCATCATCTGTCTATCTATCTACTGTATCTATCTATCATCTGTCTATCTATCATCTATCTATCTATCTATCTATCTATCTATCATCTGTCTATCTATCATCTATCTATCTATCTATCTATCTATCTATCTATCTATCTATCTATCTATCATCTATCTATCTATCTATCATCTGTCTATCTATCATCTATCTATCTATTTATGTATCTATCTATGTATCTATCTATCTATCTATCATCTGTCTATCTATCATCTATCTATCATCTGTCTATCTATCATCTATCTATCTATTTATGTATCTATCTATGTTATCTATCTATCTATCATCTGTCTATCTATCATCTATCTATCTATCTTTCTATCTATCTATCTATCATCTGTCTATCTATCATCTGTCTATCTATTTATGTATCTATCTATGTATCTATCTATCTATCATCCTACCTATAGAATTGTTAGAATGCAGTACTGAAGGATACTAAATAGATCATCTATCGATTTATCATCTGTCTATCATCTATCTATCTATCTATCTATCTATCTATCTATCTATCTATCTATCATCTGTCTATCTATCTATCTATCTATCTATCTATCTATCTATCTATCTATCTACCATCTATCTATTTATCATCTGTCTATCTATCTATCATCCTACCTATAGAATTGTTAGAATGCAGTACTGAAGGATACTTCTGTTTATCGCAAGTTACCAGCAGTTTGGCAGTTCGAGTCTCACGTGGCTCAAGGTTGACTCAGCCTTCCATCCTTCTGAGGTGGGTCAAATGAGGACCCAGATGGTTGGGGGTAAGATGCTGATTCTGTAAACCACTTAGAGAGGGGTGTAAAGCACTGTAAAGCAGTATATAAGTCTAAGTGCTATTGCTATTGCTATTCAGCCACACTAAGACTCAAAAAAGAAAAAAAAGAAAAAAAAAGCCAAGAATAAGTCAATGACAAATCATTTCTATTCTATTTTCCAGTCACTGTGTTTCAATAGCCATTTAAGGATCCTGATTTGTGTATTAAGACATTATGAAACATTAATTCTTAGGCTGCTGTGGGAGAAGACGGAATATTATTATTTCTGTTCAGATTAAGATGATCATTCCATAAATGTTCTGACCTAATTTATATTTATTTCATTTCTATAGTTGTCCTCCTCAACAAATGACTCCAATCATTCCTGAGAGATTCACAAGTTGATTATCTTGCTGAATATCAAACTAATTTCTTTTCTTTCTTCCTTTGCATAAATTAAAAATTACTCAAGGTTTTTTTTTTTTTTAATGTCAAACATGGTCAAGTAAAACAAAAGTTCTAATAAATCATTGCTTGAAAACTACACTCATGACGTCCGTTTTGCATTATGCTATTCTCACCATACTTTGACACACGCCTACAAAAATATTTCTTTTTCGGGGGGAAAGTTTTTCCATTTGTGTCCTTTCATTTTTTTACACTTTCATTTCTGTTTACTTAAATGCATGGATGAGGAAAAAAAAGAGTAATTAACACTTCCTACTCTAACACTAATTAACTATAACACTTCCTACTCTACTACTGTTCTTAATATGCTTCCCGTAGTCCCATTCAATCCAAATCAGAAAAGGAACTTTAATAAAATAGAACCTGACACTTTTTGAAGTTCTTTGATTCTTACTCCCATTATCCCTGATTATTGGCCATTGTAAGATGTGGAATATAAAATGATTAAAGCTAGTGGTGAAATACAATTTTTTTTACTACTGGTTCCGTGGGCATGGCTTGGTGGGTGTGGCAGAGGAAGGATACTGCAGAATCTCCATTCCCTCCCCACTCCTGGGGGAAGGATATTGCAAAATCTCCATTCTCACCCCAGTCTGGGGCCAGCCAGAGGTGGTATTTGCTGGTTCTCCAAATTACTCAAAATTTCCGCTACCAGTTCTCCGAACTGCTCAAAATTTCTGCTACCGGTTCTCCAGAAGAAGAATAGAATAGAATAGAATTTTTTATTGGCCAAGTGTAATTGGACACACAAGGAATTTGTCTCGGTGCATATGTTCTCAGAACCTGCTGGATTTCACCCCTGATTAAAACTAAAATTAAGATGATTAATGGGTTAGAGACTAAAACCTATGAAGAAAGGTTGCAGGATTTGGGTATGACTAATCTAGAGAAAAGAAGGACTAGGGGTGTTGTGATAGCAGTCTTCCAGTATTTGAGGCAGGGGTGAAATGCTACTGGTTCGGGCCGGTTCACCCGAACCAGTAGTAACAAATGCTACCGGTAGTAAAACAAAATGCTTAAAAAAAGTTTTTTAAAAAATTCAGACGATCACGTGGCACACCTGATTGTCACACAGCTGATCATCGGAATTGTGGACGGTTTTTTTTTTTTTTTTTTTTTACTTTTTAAGCATTTTTTTAGTACCGGTTCACTGGAATCAATAGTAAAAAAATGCTTTAAAAAGTAAAAAAGAAAAGTTCCAAGATCGCATGGCACAGCTGATTATTGCCACACAGCTGATTGTGGGAACTTTTTTTTTTTTTTTTTTACTTTTTAAGCATTTTTTTTTTTTTTTACTACCGGTTCTCATCGTTCCCATCACCCATCTCCTTCCACTTATGACCGTATGACTGTAACTTTGTTGCTTGTATCCTTATGATTTATATTGACTGTTTCCTAATATGATTTGATTGCTTATTTGTACCCTATGACTATCATTAAGTGTTGTACCTTATGATTCTTGATGAAGGTATCTTTTCTTTTATGTACACTGAGAGCATATGCACCAAGACAAATTCTTTGTGTGTCCAATCACACTTGGCCAATAAAGAATTCAATTCAATTATGTTCCTTTCCATTCCGTTCCATTCTATTTATATAGAATATATATAATATTCCATATAAAAATATTTTATATTTAAAATATTATTTTAAAAAATAAATATTTAGCAATCACCTTTCTTCTCTCCCTAGCAGCCTTTGCAATATACCTCTTCAAAATGTGTCATCCACTCACAAAAATCTTGTTTGTATTTGACTCATTAAGGAGAATATGAAAGTGAGCCATTACTGATCCCCTTTTGTGGAATTTACAAACTCTTTCTCACGTAAGTAAATAACTACACAAATAACAAGTGTAAATTTTGCAGATCACTCTCGCTAAGTGAAAGTTTGAGCCAGGGTCTGACTGGTTAGAGTGGATGTACTTGAGGTTGGTTCCACCCACCTACCTCCTTTTAAATAGATCTGTGATAAATAGATAGATAGATAGATAGATAGATAGATAGATAGATAGATAGATAGATAGATATTGCAAAAAGCTTCCTTTTATCTTTTTCAAACATACAAATTACATCTTTTCGGAACAGAGCTTTGATCCGGTCATCAATTTGTTCATTTTTTTTGTCATCTTTAACAAAATTTTATATATTCTATTTTGCCATAACACTTATTTCTCAATCTTAAATCACATATTTCAACTAATACCGTCTTAGAAAAAGTTTACTCATATTTACTTAATCAATATAATTACCCTTCTATTAACCCACCTTAAATCTTAATCCAGTTAATACCTCATAATACATTTCACAATTCTTACCCTAAATCCTCACTATTAACAATACAGTTCAAACATGTTTATATTCCAACATTATTTCCGTTTCTAAAACTTTCTTACATTTATTTATTACTTCATGTTTATTTATTTATTTATTTATTTGTTTAAATTTCTATACCGCCCTTCTCCAATAGGACTCAGGGCGGTGCACAGCCTAAGTAAAAACAAAACATACAAAATTTAAAAAACAGTATTAAAATAATTAGATATTCTGGCCGTAAATTAAAACAACCCAATTTAAAACCAATTTAAAATTTAGCTCAAGCCAGCCCAGCTAGTTGAAATAAATAAGTTTTCAGGGCCCGACGAAAAATCCGGAGGTCTGTTATTATACGTAACTCCGGGGGAAGGTTATTCCAGAGGGTGGGCGCCGTCACAGAGAAGGCTCTCCCCCTGGGGGTCGCCAGCCGACATTGTCTGGCGGACGGCACCCTGAGGAGGCCCACTCTGTGCGAGCGTACTGGCCGGTGGGAGGCTATTGGTGGCAGTAGGCGGTCTCGTAAGTACCCCGGCCCTAAGCCATGGAGCGCTTTAAAGGTGGTCACCAACACCTTGAAGCGTACCCGGAAGACCACCGGGAGCCAGTGCAGCTCGCGCAGGAGAGGTGTCACATGGGAGCGCCTCGTCGCCCCCATAATCCCCCGCGCGGCTGCATTCTGGACCAGCTGGAGCCTCCGGGTGCACCCCAGAGGGAGCCCCATGTAGAGAGCGTTGCAGTAGTCCAGGCGGGAAGTGACTAGTGCCTGAGTGACTGTGCGTAGAGAGTCCCAATCTAGAAAGGGGCGCAACTGGCGTATCAGGCGAACCTGATAAAAAGCCCCCCTGGCCACGGCCGTCAAATGGTCTTCTAAAGACAGCCGTGCGTCCAGGAGGATGCCCAAGTTGCGAGCCCTCTCCGTGGGGGCGAGTGATTCGCCCCCAATAGCCAGCGATGGCGTCAGCTGGCTATATCGGGACGCTGGAAGCCACAGCCACTCGGTCTTGGAGGGGTTGAGTCGGAGCCTGTTTCTCCCCATCCAGGCCCACACGGCCTCCAGGCACTGGGACATCACTTCAAGGGCATTGTTGGGGTGGCCTGGGGTGGAGATGTACAGCTGGGTGTCATCAGCGTACTGATGGAACTCCACCCCGAAGCCACGGATGATCTCACCCAGTGGCTTTACATAAATGTTGAACAGAAGGGGCGAGAGGACCGACCCTTGTGGCACCCCACAAGCAAGGTGCCTCGGGGTCGACCGCTGCCCCCCCCGTCAACACAGATTGCGACCGGTCAGAGAGGTAGGAGGAGAACCACCGCAGAACGGTGCCCCCCACCCCCAACCCCGCCAACCGGTGCAACATGATACCATGGTCGATGGTATCAAAAGCCGCTGAGAGGTCTAACAGGACCAGGATAGAGGAGCAACCCCTATCCCGAGCCCTCCAGAGATCATCCACCAACGCGACCAATGCCGTTTCCGTGCTGTGCCCAGGTCGGAAGCCGGACTGGAGCGGGTCTAGATAGACAGTTTCATCCAGGTACCGGGGAAGCTGTTGTGCTACCACACTCTCAACAACCTTCGCAACAAAGCGAAGGTTGGAGACTGGACGATAGTTAGCCAAAACAGCCGGATCCAGAGAGGGCTTCTTGAGGAGGGGCCTCACAACCGCTTCTTTCAAAGCGGCCGGCAGGACCCCCTCACTCAAAGAAGCGTTAACAATCTTCTGGAGCCAGCCTCGTGTCACCTCCCGGGAAGCCAGTACCAACCAGGAGGGACACGGGTCCAATAAACATGTGGTCGCATTCAGCCATCCCAGGACCCTGTCCATGTCCTCGGGAGCCACAGGATCGAACTCCCCCCAGATAACACTCTCAAGACCTGCCTCAGTCATCCCATCCGGACATACCCAGTCAGAGGCCAGCCCTTCCCGAATCTGAGCGATTTTGTCATACAGATACTGCACAAAGTCCTCAGCTCGGCCCTGTAATGCTCATTAAATCTTTATTCCATTATTACTTTATCAAATTTAAATCTTATCACTAATCTTAAAAATATAGTAGTTTAACATTTTTTTAAAAAAATTGATTTATATGCCGCCCTTCTCCGGAGACTCAGGGCGGCTTACAATGCGCTAAGCAATAGCCTTCATCCTTTTGTATATTTATACAAAGTCAGCTTATTGCCCCCACAACTGGGTCCTCATTTACCTATCTTATTACCTCAATTTAAACATAGTTCTTAATTCAAATAATGCTATTTAATACAGTTTCCCAATTATTTAATAATTCTGTAATATATTGTGAGCTGCCTCTAGGCTATGCCTCTCAAAGAAACGATAGTTCAGTCTAACACCATTATGTAAGCGTGCACATAATTGTTAAAAATTTGACTACTTACTTTCCTCGCCTCGACAGGAGGGAAAGTACATCTGTCCATTAAGTATTGTAGCGATTCTTAGAGAGAATCAATGCAGGCATTTTTCAGAATCTATTCTCCTGATTTACTAATTGCCCTGCATTACTACATTTTTCTGTCGGGCTTTAGGAGTAAATATCGCTTCTTAATTAGCAGCTAAAACTACGTCTGCCAGAAGAATCAACAGTATTTTATCAAACATTTTGGAGGACTCTCGCCCTGGTTTAGAATATCGACACCCTTATTATGGATACCAAAGAGATGGTGGCGGGAACCGTTTGTTATCCTTCCATGCTAAGGTTAGTTTGTAGACAATAATCATCCAAAGCAGCGTTAGTTAGTTAGTTAGTTAGTTAGTTAGTTAGTTAGTTAGTTGCTAGACAGCAACATTTCCCTGCAAAGTGTTTATAAGCTACTTAGGGTGCAGCTTATGCCCTGCTCTGCATTTATTTAGGAATTGGTTTCATTGTTCAAGAAAGAATACTGAATCTCTGCACAGTAGAAAAAGATTTATAATTTTGAAAACTTTCCTTCATGTGCCTGTTCGGTTATAAAACTGTGCCAAGCAAAAGGATCTTTCTCTCTTTCTCTCTCTCCCTCTCTCTCTCTTCTCCTCTTTCCCTCTCTTGCTCTCTCTCTCTCTCCCCCTCCCCTCCTCCTTCTCCTTCCACTCCCCTTCCCGCTCTTACTCTCACTCTTCCTCTCTCTCTCTCTCTTCCCTTCCCCTCTCCTCCTCTACCTCTCTCTCTCCCTCTCTCCCTTCCCCTCTCTCTTCTCCTCTTCTCCTCTCCCCCTCCCCTCTCCTTCTCCTTCTCCATCTCTTTCCCTCTCTTCCTCTTCCTCTCCTCCTCTCCTCCCCTCTCCTATTCCTCTCTCTCCCCTCCCCCTCTCTTCCTTTACCCCTCTCTCTTCTCTCTGCCTCCCCCTCTCCCCTCCCCCTCTCCTTCTCCCTCCCCCTCTCCTCTCTCCCCTCCCTTCTCTCTCTCTTTCCTTCTCTCTATCCCTCTCCCCCTCTCCTTCTCCCTCTCACTCAGAAACATACACATATACACTTGAGTGCCCCCTTATATGTAACTTTTTAATAAAGATTTAATTGTTCGTATCCCCTAGTTCTCTGAATAAATGAGGCACCCCATGTAACCCATCCACTTTCCCCATATCAAAGTTGCTATGCTTTCTTTGATACCAAAAATGAGATAATCACAAACATTATAAACCTCTAAATTACCCCTATTGAGTGGTAGCAGTGAGATTAGAATGTAGATTTCTTTATCCCCCAATGAACTCAGTTTTGTCACACTGAGGGTATTAAAAAAGTCTACCTCTACTTATTATTTAATCAAGGCATTATGGAGAAGAGAATTTGTGTTAATGGATGTAGGCGGGGGCTAGAATTACATACATTGAACAAAAGCTGCTCATTTAGGACCATTTCTTCTTGTTTTCTTCTTTCTTTTCTTTTTTTTTTTTTTGTAATTTGTATTTTAAAATTTCAAATAAAATAAAAAAAGAGAAAAAAAATTAAAATCAGGAGATTATCATGATTTCATTGGGCTGATAACTTTTATTTGCAAGGTATACACCAGACTAATACTAAATATTAGCTTTCTGCTCAATGTATATCATATATACATAATGCTAGTCAAGGAAAGAAGGAAGGAAGGGAAGGGAAGGGAAGGGAAGGGAAGGGAGAAGGGAGGGGAAAGAGGCAGGAAGGATTGAGATGGAAGAAGGAAAGAGAAGGAGGAAGGGAGGGAGAAAGGAGGGAGAGGGAAAGGAGGAAGGAAGGAAAAGGAAGGGAAGGAAGGAAGGAAAGAAGGAAAAGGAAGGGAGAAAGAGGGGAGAGAGGAAGGAAGGCAAAGGAAGGGAAAGGAAGGGAAGGGAAGGGAGAAGGGAGGGAAAGAGGAAGGAAGGAAAGAGATGGAAGAAGAAAAGAGGAGGGAGGGAGGGAGGGAAGAAGGAAGGAAAGAAAAAAGGAAAAGGAAGGGAAGGGGAAGGGAAGGGAGAAAGGAGGGAGAGAGGAAGGAAGGAAGGAAGGAAGGAAGGAAGGAAGGAAGGAAGGAAGGAAGGAAGGAAGGAAGGAAGGAAGGGATAAACCGTGTCCTTCAAACATTTCCAATTAAATAGTTTATTAGCAATTTTAAAAAGACAGCAGATTATTTTAAAGGAAAAAGACAGAGAGCAGTGAATTTGTGTATTTCTTTTCCCTTTTTCTTTCTTTTTTAAAAAAAAGATTTTTGAAACTAAGCCACATTCAGGGGAAATCTTCACTAACACAAGCAAGATGAAATTCTAGTGTGCATTTCTTCTACCAAGCCGGAGGCTTAATAGCAGGAAATTCCTATAGAGCGAAGAAGTGCAGGTTAACCGTAAAAATGGTTCTGGGCTTTTTGAAATCTCAGTAGAAAGCTAAATCTCATTCAGCAGTTTTCTTAACATCTCTAGCATGTTCTTCCCATTGATCTTTCCTTCTATCCTCCTAGGAGTTCCTTCCTGTTATCTAAGTACCAACCCTCTTGGTGTGACTTCAGCTGACTTTTTATCTACCCTAGATTTCATCAGTGTGACCTTCTCATTAGGGATAAAACCAATGTTTACTTTCTTCTTTCCCTTGACTCATTATAAAAGCAATATTTCTAAAAGTCTAAGACACTCAGGTAGAAGAAAGTCTTCGGTCGGTCTTTAGAAGAATTTGGAGGAAAAAGTTTATACAGTATAAACTCTCTCTCTCTCTCTCTCTCTCTCTCTCTCTCTCTCTCTCTCTCTCTCCCTCCCTCCCTCCCTCCTTCCCTCCCTCCCTCCCTCCCTCCCTCCTCTTTCTCTCTCCCTCCTTCCCTCTCATATACATAAATAGACAGACAGACAGACAGACAGGGAGATAGAGAGATAGAATGATAGAGAGGCAAAGAAAGATAGAGACCTAGAGACCTAGAGAGAAAGATATAATAGAGAGCTAGAGAAATAGAAAACGGGAGTTAGACTTGTTCTCTGGCTGTGTTGCTTTCGTGCCATGCCCCAGGTTATCACATTAATTGTACAAATGCAAAAATGATGAAATAAGTGTTTGAGTTCCAGCAAAAGCAGTGTCGGTATGTCTTGCTGGTAACCTCGTATGCGTGTGCCAACTGCTTCTTCTCCAGTTCTACAGATATTTATCAATGCCATTGCCCTCGTATAGGTTTGCCTGGGTTTTTATTCATTTTTTTTTTTCAAGAAATGAATCTGGACTTATTCGAATGCAAGATATTTATGGGCTGTTTGTATTAGTTTTGTTATTAAAAAAAATATATATTGCCGGCCAAATTAAATCTGTCAATGTTTCCCAATCAAAGTTTTTTTTTTTTTAATAAAAGAAGAGCAAATATCTATTAATATTGAGAAAAGATTGCCCGTTAAAATAGGTGTCCTATGCTATTTCACACATGCACACACATAAATCAGGAATATTTTCTTGTCAGCCAGTTATTTATAAACCGCCCTGTAGCTTATTTTTCATGACTTTGTCATATAGCTTACTGGAGACTTCATGTTTATGGAGTGGATTGCACATTCTGCTTTGCATTGATAAATCATATTGCCCATGAAAATCCTAAGAAGATACAGTGATATAATGTACACCTGTATGCACACAACAATATATACTTGGTTTAAAACCAGGTCTCATGTTTTCTGTGGTATAAAAACAGTAGGCAGAGATCCTGAGTGAGAAATAACAGAATAACAGAGTCGGAAGAGACCTTGGAAGTCTTCTAATCCAGCTTCCTGCACTAGCCGGAAAACTTATACTATTTTGGACAAATGGCTCTCCAGTCTCTTCTTAACAACCTCCATTGATGGAGCCTCCACAACTTCTGGAGGCAAGCTGTTCCACTGGTTAATTGTTCTCTTGGTCAGGAAACTTCTCATTAATTTTAACTTGCTTCTTTCCTTGATTAGTTTCCACCCGTTGCTTCTTGTCCTGCCCTTAGGTGCTCTGGAGAATAGCTGGACTCCCTCTTCTTTGTGGTAACCCCTGAGATATTGGAACACTGCTATCATGTCACCCCTAGTCCTTCTTTTCACTAGACTAGACATGCACTGCTATCATACCCCAAAAGGGACACGGTGACTCAGTGGCTAAGAAGCTGAGCTTGTCAATTGAAAGGTCGGCAGTTCAGTGGTTCGAATCCCTAGTGCCGCGTAATGGGGTGAGCTCCCTTTACTTGTCCCAGCTTCTGCCAACCTAGCAGTTCAAAAGCATGTAAAAAATGCAAGTAGAAAAATAGGGACCACCTTTGGTGGGAAGGTAACAGCGTTCCGTGCACTTTTGGTGTTTAGTCATGCCAGCCACATGACCATGGAGATGACTTCGGACAGCGCTGGCTCTTTGACTTTGAAATGGAGATGAGCACCGCCCCCTAGAGTTGGGAACAACTTAGCACATAGGTGCGAGAGGAACCTTTACCTTTTGACATACTCAATTCCTGCAACCATTCTTTGTCTGTTTTAATCTCCAGTCCCCTAACATCTCTATTGCTCTTCTCTGAATTTCTTTCTAGAGTCTCAACATCTGGATGCAATGGTGACCAAAATTGGATGCAGTATTCCAAGTGTAATCTTACCAAGGCATTATATTGAGTTCTATTTCTGAATTCCTCTGCTCTATATAGAGGTTCTACTTATATCAAAATTACTCTAAAAGAGTTAGAGGAGAAGAGTTAGAAAAATTGGATCGGACAGATGAACTTTTTCACTTCTTTTCATCGTGTAGGTATTTGCTCAGTCCTCCTGGATGCATAAGCTCTCTTAGGCCATCCCCCTCCTGTTTTCATAAACAGCGGAGATTTTGATGAATCAGAGTTTTGTTTGTTGCTACCAAGACGAGAACGACAACAGAAAGCAAAGCAGTTGGAAGCTCAGGCGCCATGCACCAAGCAGCAAATTACTTTATGAGGAAATTATAGTCATTTGCATTCTCACAGAGCAGCACTGTTAATTGAAATGAATTAGCAGGAAATTAAAGCAGGTTCCACCGAGAGTCTTCTTGCCTAGCATTGCTCTCCTTTTGGCATTTTGCATTCAATGTTTTCAGCGGTTCAACTACTGAACTTTTGGCAGCCTTAGCAGGAGTCAAAATTCTCCCTGTAGAGGATGATGCCTGAAATTAACCAAATCTTCTCCCAATGCAATGAGACATGTGCAGATCTGTGCATTGGGGAAACAAAACAACCGCTTCATAAACGCATGGCACAACCTAGGAGAACAAACCCATCAGGACTAGAGTCAGCGCTCTATCTGCATGTAAAAGACAAAGGCCACTCTTTTGAAGACAGCAAAGTCCACATTTTGGGCAGAGAGGACCGCTGCCTTGAAAGAGTGGTCAAAGAGGCCAGTTATGTCAAAACTGAACAGCCCTCTCTCAACTGAGAAGAGGGATATGATCTTCTATCTCTAGTCTACAACACAGTCCTTTAGTAGCTCCAAGAAGGCTCCACACCCATTTTCACTACTCAGGTGACCCAGAGGACACATATAGACCTCCAAGTGGCCTCAATTACTCTCTAAAACAGGGGTGTCAAACTCAAGTGCTTAAATCTGGCCTGTGGGGCCAGCCTGGAAATATCAAAGGACCACTGCCACCCCACCTCTCCCATGGCCCATTTTCGGCCTCCTGCAGCCAAAAAAAAGTGTATACGTGTGCACTCCATTTGTGTGAGCAGCGAGCACATGTCAAAGCTGATTCTCAGTTTCATCATTGCCTGCACCTCATTTCGGCTCACACTTTGCCAAACAGAAACGGGAGGAAGGTTGGTAAATTTCTAGGGAGCAGGGAGGGCTAAAGAATGCATGAGAGCCTTCTGCCACCTGAGAACAGTGTCAGGGTTCCAAGTAAACCCCCAACAAAATCAAACTCCGAGGCTTGAAGTTCCTCAAAGCTAACTTTTATTAGGGTTGTCATATTGGCACATCTGGGAAAACCTGAATCTGAAAGCTTCCGGGTTTTCCTCACCCGAAAGAAAGTTCAAGACCTTGCCCACATCTTCCACACGTCCACCACAGCTCCAATCAGTTCTTTACTGAACAGAAGACATCCTCCAATTTCTTCTTTGCACAGCTGCCGGACACCATGGCCTTGAACTTCTCTTAGAGAAGTTTGTTATGGCTATCTCTACTTCACTCATGCAATCCCCCCCTCCAAACTTTCCATGGTATGATTGTGGCAGGCCTGGATCCTCAAGGCACACAGGTAATAAGGCTTACAGGCATGATAAGTTACCTACCAAGGTCAAGTTGGTAGGTAAGAGCCTTGGAAGTACAGTGGTCTAAGGCACCCTGTTATTAAGCTGGTTATTAAGACCAGCTGCCTGCAATTACTGCAGGTTCGAATCTCGCCAAGGCTCAAGGTTGACTCAGCCTTCCATCCTTTCTAAGGTAGGTAAATTGAGGACCCAGTTTGTGGGGGCAATAAGCTGACCTTGTATAAAAATATACAAAAGGATGAAGGCTATTGCTGAGCGCATTGTAAGCCGCCCTGAGTCTCCGGAGAAGGGCGACATATAAATCAAAATTTAAAAAAAAAAAAGTTCTTTCCCGTGGCCCATTTTTGGCTGGCAGAGTGTTGCAGGAGGCCATGGAAGATGAAAACAAGGCACAGGGGTCCTGCATGTGTGCCCCCGTGCCCCATTTTGGCCAGTCAAGTGCTGCAGGAGGCCATTCAGGCCAAAAAAAATGGATGGAAGGGGCACCCACCCCCATGCCCCATTTTGGCTAGCAGGGTGCTGCAGGAGGCATCCGTCCCATCTCCCCCGCTCCCCCCCCATCACCAGCCCATGGAGGAGAACTGCAATGCTGATCCGGCCGTCAAAGAAATTCAGTTTTACACCCCTGCTCTAAAATAATGCAAATGACAGAGTTGTCTGCAAGGAGCATAAATCCTTCCATTCCCCCATCATCCAGTCATGGCTGAAGAAGCTTTTTGGATGTTTTTGACAACTAAACCATGGGCATTTGGAGAAATAAGAGAAGAACAGCTACTGATGGAAAAGACAAAGGGAGCTTGTCTTGTATAAATGAGCATTATGAAGTTGGACATATTTTTTTTCTTTTTGGAGTTGCAAACCCAAGTTATGATTTCCACATCCACATAAAAGTATATCAGCTCCACTCTCTGGCAGTTGTCTTGTTCTGTGTGATGTTTATTTATTTTTTTGAAAGAAACTGCTGGATTTATAAAGCTGTCCAAGATTTTTAAAAAAATATGACAAAAAAAAACACCAAATAAACAGACAAAACATATAACATTAAAACACGTACACTACATACTTAACTAATATAAAGCCTACGATCTCATCAGAGGCCATTCATAATGGTTTTATCTTACAGAAAGCAAATTGTTAATTCTCATCCTTTCTCCTCATTTAGTCTTCTAGTGAGTTTGGTTGTTTCAATTTCTGCATGTCTGGGTCAGTTTTCCTTGCAAATGCCCAGGACTCATTACAGGGACATAAAACATAGAATAATAGTCTTGGAAGGGACCTCGGAGGTCTTCTAGTCCAACCCCCTGCTCAATAAGGAGACTTTATCGCATTCCAGACAAACTGCTGTGCAATTTCTTCTTGAAAACCTCCAGTGATCCTTTGTATTGCTTCATCGGTCATTCTTTTCCTTCCTTCCTTCCTTCCTTCCTTCCTTCCTTCCTTCCTTCCTTCCCTTCCTTCCCTCCCTCCCTCCCTCCCTCCCTCCTTCCTTCCCTCCCTCCTCCCTCCCTCCCTCCCTCCCTCCCTCCCTCCCTCCTTCCTTCCTTCCTTCCTTCCTTCCTTCCTTCCTTCCTTCCTTCCTTCCTTCCTTTTCTTTCTAAGCCCTGATCTCCAAATAAGATGTTAAAAATAAGGGCATGTCTTAAAAGGTGCTTTGAAAACTTTCTGTTGAAAAGCAGAATACAGATAGTGCCATTAGATAAATCATTTCCATTTGGCTGTTTTTGTAGTCAATGTGCTCTCAAAGCATTTCAGCACAAATAACAATACAAGCTGACATCGGTAAGCATCTAGGACTATTCCAGTGCTAAATAATGAAGTCCAGGGTACAGAATGTATCTGGAATGCAATCTAAAGTGTAATTTTCAATATAAAGAGTAATTTTTCACTATAAAGAACCTTCATATATTCATACAGGTAGTCCTTGGCTTAGGACCACAACAGAGTCGAAAATTTCTATGGCTGAGCAACTGAACAGTTGTTAAGAGAATCTTGCTCCATTTTATGAATGTTGTTGTCGTTGTTGTTGTTGTTGAATCACTGCAGCTGTGAAGTTTAGTAACACAGTTGTTACATGAATCTAGTTGTTCTGACCCAGCTCGCAAACACAACAAGCCCTTTGTAGTTAATGCTCTCTCACAGCAGGCTATGAAGTCTCTAAGCCCTGTGGAAAATGACACTCATTCCCTTTCCCAGTTGAACTGGCCCAACACACCTGGAGTCTCTCTCTCTTCCCACACTTGCAAAGGAAGTCCTGGAAGCAGTGGTCAGTTGCCCCCGGTTCGGACCGGTTTGCAAGAACCGGTAGTAAAACCGGCGGGTGACACCACCCCGGATGTCATCATCAATGATCTGCGCATGTACAGATCCCATTGTGAACCGGTAGTAAAGGTAAGTAGAACCCACCCCTGCCTGGAAGGTGTCCTCGCTTTCTTCCAGCAGGTGACATACACACATGCACGCTTGCTCAGAAGGCACTGCAGATTCCAAGAAGAATTCTGATAATTTTCAGAAAAGATTAGAAGTACAGGCTATCAGTGGTGGACCAGCAGGGAGATGAATAGTTGTCTGCCACACCTATTCATCTCTGCCCCCTGCCTTTTATCCCCAGAGCTAGGGTGGGGCTTTGTAGCAGTGGTGGCTCTTCTGTCCCAAGGATTGGTCCATAGATTTCCACTGTTCTCCTCTCCTCTGCCTTCTGCATATCCACGTGTCAGGCACTGGACCCAGCTGTTCCTCCTCTTCCTCATCAGCCACCTGGGGGCTGTTGACTCTCCATATGAGGGCTGATTGACAGCCCAGGTCCACCTCTGTCTCTGTTGTGGCTCCATTATCTGAGCCTGTGTCATCGGCAGGAGAGGACTCCGAGAGTGAAGGAGAGGAGTTGGGAAGGCCTCCCTCTCCAGGACCCTCCTCTTTGGCAATGCCTTCAGTGTCCGCCGAAGGGCAAGAGATAGGGCCGGGGCCAAGCACGTCCACGCAGCCACAGGTGGACAGTGATGAGAGTAATTAGTCTTGGCTGGATCCATGCCAGCGTCGCAGAGATAAGGTTTCCCCATTAACTTTGCTTGTCAGAAGGCTGCAAAAGGGGATCACATGACTCCAGGACACTGCAACCGTCATAAGTACATGCCAGTTGCCAAGTCTCATCTTGGCATGAGGAAGCTGCAACATTCCTGTGAAAAATAACTCGCTTTTTTTCAATGCTGTTGTAAGTTTGAAGAGTCGCTAAACATATGCTTGTAAATTGAGGACTACTTGTATAATCTATAAGAAATACAACTCTACATCATTAAATATAATGAGATTGGTACCAACTCACAATTTAACCTTAGATATGGTCTGCATTTGTATGCCAAGTTTCTTTCTTTTATTTTTCCTTCCCCACTCCTTCTATTGCGGCATTTTTACCTGGGTAAGAAGTACAGGTATTGATGGTTCCTAAAGATATATAGGTGACACGGTGGCTCAGTGGCTAAGACACTGAGCTTGTCAATCAAAACGTCAGCAGTTCAGCAGTTCAAATCCCTAGTGCTATGTAACGGGGTGAGCTCCCGTTACTTGTCCCAGCTTCTGCCAACCTAGCTGTTCGAAAGCACGTAAAAAATGCAAGTAGAAAAATAGGCACCACCTTTAGTGGGAAGGTAACAGCGTTCCATGCACCTTTGGCATTGAGTAATGCTGGCCACATGACCATGGAGATGGCTTTCACTTTTTTTTTAAAAAAAAAAAAATTATTTATATGCCGCCCTTCTCCGGAGATTCAGGGTGGCTTACAATGTGTTAAGCAATAGCCTTCATACTTTTGTACATTTACAAAGTCAGCTTATTGCCCCCACATCTGGGTCCTCAATTTACCTACCTTAGAAAGGATGAAAGGCTGAGTCAACCTTGAGCCTTGGCGAGATTCGAACCTGCAGTAATTGCAGTAAGCGCTGGCTTTTCGGCTTTGAAACGGAATGAGCACCGCCCCCTAGAGTCAGGAACAACTAGCACATATGTGCGAGGGGAACCTTTACCTTTACCTTTAAAGGTATATAAGATGTATACTACATTTTTCTTATGACATTAAAAGTTTTAAGACAGTAGCGGCTCAACTCTCTCCAACACTAATGGCCGTAATGTACCCCAAACTCATCTCCGATTTCATTAAAGCACTAACTTTTCCAATTAAAGTTCAGCTTTTTAAAAGTCAATTTACGTCGGCACTATCCTAAAACAAATAGGAATGCAGTTTGTCACTATTATGGCTTTCTGAAACATTATCGTGATGAGCTTATCCGTTGTCATAGCTAATAAAGCAGAACTTGGATAAAGAGTTTGATTAGACGTACCCAAAAGGAAGAAAAGCAGGGAAACGCGTTACATGATTTGTATAATGTTAGGCAACTATGCAAGGTGTGTTTGGCCTCCTGAAACGCCGGATTTGCAATATGTACCTTTTTTTTAGGCTGTTCCTATCTTAATGAGGCATCACGTGATCTCTTAATGAGGCGTCATGTGATATGAAGCCTCACGGTGCTGTACTAATTGCCATCTCCTGAAGCTGCTACTCAAAATGCCATTTAAGCTCTCCCTTCCCAGTCTTTCCATCGTTACGGATAATAAAGAAGCATCGACTGTTTCCTCTCGCGGTGGCACCGTTTCCTATTGGTTTTTTTCACCGGGAAGAACAAGCGGTTCTTGTTGTTTTGGCTGCTCTCGCCTGCAGATGGAGAGCTGGGAAGAAGAACTTGGAAAGTAGGAGAACTCTGAGACAGGGAATTGGGCAAAGTCAAGTCCTAGTCTGGCACAAGGCCTTGGGTTTTAATGGCCCCTGAGCCTCTGTGGGTTGGCTACAGAACCAGGCAAACAATCGATCTGATTTATTCACATCTCTAGAAGCCTTGATAAAAATCCCCCTGTTTTCTGGTACGGTACATTCGATCCGTCCTATGTTTTATTGACAAAGCTGCAAGGACTAGTCTAGGTATCTAAGCATGTCTGCAATCTATTTTCACAGGAAAGGGTTGTGGTTGTTGTTGTTGTTGTTGTTGTTGTTGTTGTTGTTGTTGTTGTTCTTCTTCTTCTTCTTCTTCTTCTTCTTCTTCTTCTTCTTCTTCTTCCTCCTCCTCCTCCTCCTCCTCTTCCTCCTCTCCTCCTCCTCTTCTTCTTCTCCTTCTTCTCCTTCTTCTTCTCCTTCTTCTTCTTCTTCTTCTCCTCCTCCTTCTCCTCCTCCTCCTCCCCATCCTCCTCCCCATTGTCTCCTCCTCCTCCTCTCCTCCTCCTCCTCCTCTCCTCCTCCTCCTCCTCCTCCTCCCCATCCTCCTCCTCATCGTCTCCTCCTTCTCCTCTTCCTCCTCTTCTCCTCCTCCTCCCCATCCTCCTCATCCTCTTCCTCCTCTTCTCCTCCTCCTTCCCATCGTCCTCCCCATCCTCCTCCTCCTCCCCATCCTCCTCCCCATCATCTCCTCCTCCTCCTCCTCCTCCTCCCCTCCTCCTCCTTCTTCTTCTTCTTCTTCTTCTTCTTCTTCTTCTTCTTCTTCTTCTTCTTCTCTTCTTCTTCTTCTTCTTCTTCTTCTTCTTCTTCTTCTTCTTCTTCTATTTTTCTTCTTCCTGTTCCTCTTCCTCCTCTCCTTCTCCTTCTCCTCCTCCTTCCTTCTCTTCCTCCTCCTCCTCTTCTTCTTCCTCCTCCTCCTCCTTTTCCTTCTCCTCCTCCTCCATAACACTTGTATGCATATACTGTATACACTGACAAAGACACACACTTGTCTGTATGTAAATGTACACAAACAAACACATATTGGGTATTTCTAAATGCGTATTATCTTCTCTGATGTTAATTCCCTAACTTTATTTTAGTTCTAAAACATGTTTGCAAGCTAATACAATTGTGTATTTTATGCATTTTAATATCCCATCTGTTTGAGAAATATGAAATATAAATAAACAATATATTTATATTTATTTATAATAAATAAATTGTATAAAAGGAAGCTGGACTTTAAAATGTTTAGGATTTTTTTTTTTTTAAAGAAGCAAATATTTTCCAATACCTTGGAGCAAAGTTCCAACTGTTCTAATCATTAACACTTCACATTTTTGATCCCATGATTGATTACATATTTGAACAGCGTGTGATACTGGAGGCTTTGAAATATGATTAATTTAGGCTCAGGACCTACAAAAGTTTCAGGGATAAAAATTGAAAGAGATTAATTAGTCAGAAAACAACAACGGTCTCTGGCAATGAAGAAATAGAAGCACTTGCTGGAGTCTTTAAGTCCATTCAAGGTGAATGTTCTTTGCACAGATGAGTTGCTCTGCACCCATTGGGTATTATAACCACATTGAGACTTTTCTATCCTTCTGACATTTAGCATTTTCAATAGGCAGTCACTACATACATCATATAACAGAATAAGAGAGATGGAAGAGATCTTGGAGGTTTTCTAGTCCAACCCTCTGCTCAAGCAAAAAAATGGTTGTCCAGTCTTTTCTTAAAAACCTCCAGTAATGGAACACCTACTTAGGCAACTGTTCCATTGATTAATTGTTCTAACTGTCAGGAAATTTCTCCTTGATTTTAGGTTGGATGTCTCTTTTATCGGTCTCCATCCATTGCTTCTTGTTCTGCCTTCAGATACTCTGACTCCCCTCTTCTTTGTGGCAGCCCCTGAGATATTGGAAGACTGCTATCATGTCACCCTTAGTCCTTCTTTTCATTAAACTCAACATACCCAATTCCTAAAACAATTCTTCGTATGTTTTAGCCTCCAGTTCTCTAATCATTTTAGTTCTTCTTTGTAGCAGCTCTTCTGTTCTATCCATATGAGAGCACAAGATTGAGAAGATACAACTAAGACCTTACACAGCATGGTTTTAGCAAAAAAAAAATATTTTTGTTTAACTGCTGTTGATAGCCTGACCCCATAATGACCTTGAACACCTCAATACTTGTCATAAATTATTCTGGGTAGGATCAAGAGCATTTTAATAACCCTTCACTATTAATCCTGCGGGGAACATGGTAGAGACGAGGTTCATACAAAGCAAGATGGGTACCTATGGCCTTTCCAATCTGCCTAACTATGACTCCAACTACTATTGCTAGTATTGCTGAGTGATTGGGAGACATACTTTCATAATAAATAGAGTGTGTTCTTATGTTGTTGTTATGTTATGCCTCCTTTATTATGTCCGTCTGTGCTTTAATTAATAATGCTATAAAACAAGTAGCAGATTGCATCTGTTGATCTATATGAACTCCAGATTCTCTTGTATTTGATCATCTACCCAGCTCCCTGTTTCTAGGAAAAGTATTTGCAATATTTCCAATTCCAGAATGAGAGGTTTAATCCAGCCAAAGTTAAGTATTTGAAGCTTTGATTTCGGTGAAGGAATCAATGCTTTCTACTCAGCTATGACTTTCCTATGTCCTGTGCACTTAATTAATATAGTCGATATTATTAACACGCCGTTGCTATTTTGGAAATGTGGAGATCTGTACGGAGTTTACAAGCCATTACTTAATGTGTCCCTCATTTCTCATCGTTATAACGAAACCTGATTAATTAGACTGTGGAGTTGCCGTACAGAGGCCACAGTTTGCTTCCCATACGTGGCAGACTGTATCAGCGTGATTGTTATATTATATTATATATAATATAGCCGGAAGAAATAATGGTGCTCATATTGGTTCCTTCAATTGTTCTCAACTTGCTTATCCAAGTAGAGCTTAAAGGGAAAATTTATGACAATTCATAGTCTAAAAGGAGAAGGACAGTCAGTCTAAAGGGAGAATAAGCTAAAGGGAGAATTTATGACAGGGTAAGGAGCCCATTCTCCTATTATAGAATGTTAGCAAAGGACATTGAGGAACTGCGATCTATTTTACAACAACCTAACTCAAACCCACACGCCCAACAACAGGAAAGGTCAATTCCAGATCTTAAAATGGTCTTGCCTAAGGTAAAGGTAAAGGTTCCCCTCGCACATATGTGCTAGTTGTTCCCGACTCTAGGGGGCAGTGCTCATCTCCATTTCAAAGCTGAAGAGCCAGCGCTGTCTGAAGACGTCTCCATGATCATGTGGCCGGCATGACTAAATGCCAGAGGTGCATGGAACGGTGTTACCTTCCCACCAAAGGTGGTCCCTATTTTTCTACTTGCATTTTTTACGTGCTTTCAAACTGCTAGGTTGGCAGAAGCTGGGACAAGTACCAGGAGCTCACCCCGTTACGCGGCAGTAGGGATTCGAACCGCTAAACTGCCGACCTTTCAATCGACAAGCTCAGCGTCTTAGTCACTGAGCCACTGTGTCCCTGGTTCTTGCCTAAGGAAGTTTAAAATGGAGGAATGGACACAATTCAATAATTCAGCTTCCACCCATCCTGCAAAAGAGTACCACCCCCCCCAAAAAAAGGAGAAATAAAAAGGCCAGGTATTTATGTGATTTAAAAATATAAGTAGTAGCACTTAGACTTATATGCCACTTTGCAGTGCTTTACAGCCCACTCTAAGTGGTTTACAGAGTCAGCCTATGGCCTCCAACGATCTGGGTCCTCATTTGACCGACCTCAGAAGGATGGAAGGCTGAGTCAGTCAAGATCGAACTTTTAGCAATTGGCAGAATTAGCCTGCAGTACTGCGTTCTACCACTGTGCCACCACAGCTCGTTTTGTGCATATATATATATAGATCCTAATACATGCACGTTAATAATTTTCTCTAATGGAAATCAATTCTGTAAGACTGTCTGAATATACATCCTTTCATCAGCCCTGTTAACTTTGCATATTGATTTGAGTAAGCAGTTTTTACCATTTTAAACTATGTCTCAAAAATTGAGGCATAGTTCAGGAGGTGTCACTATTTAAAATACATTTAAAAAAAAAAAAAAATTCTTCTCGGAAAAATTCAGTTCAAGCAATGAGGAACAAGCTGATGGAATTAAATTCAAGGAATGTCGTCTTCCTTTGCATGTATCCATACTTCTCCTTGAGATTCTAGTTAAACCTTTTTAATTCATTCTGCTTCTTTTTTTCAATCTCAAATTTGGCAACAGTCTTTTCTTCTTCTTCTTCTTCTTCTTCTTCTTCTTCTTCTTCTTCTTCTTCTTCTTCTTCTTCTTCTTCCTCCTCTCCTCCTCCTCTCCTCCTCCTCCTCCTCCTCCTCCTCCTCCTCCTCCTCCTCCTCCTCCTCCTCCTCCTCCTCCTTCTCCTCTTCTTCTTCTTCTTCTTCTTCTTCTTCTTCTTCTTTCCTTCTTCTTCTTCTTCTTCTTCTTCTTCTTCTTCTTCTTCTTCTTCTCCTTCTCTTTCTCCTTTCTCCTTTCTCCTTTCTCCTTTCTTCTTGCTTTTTTCTTGTTCATTTTGAGGTGAATTTTATATGGGTTTTTCTTTCTGACGCTGTTGTACTTTTCTTTTAATGTGACATGTTTTATTATCAATTTTATGCTTTCTATTTCTTTTAAATTGCTCCAGACATTTTATGAAGAGCAAGGTATAAATTTATTAAAGACATGAATAAATAATTTCTGCCAAACTTTTAGTGCTATCTGCCTGACATGACAAATTAGGTAATGCTTAAATCTTCTACGACTTTGACTAGAAATATTACTTTTTCTGCAAGATGTTGTTAACCATTTTAAAATATTAGGTTATACAAGTTAAAAGACTTTAGATCTAAATTTTAATGTTTGTAATTCAGTTGGTTTTAGATTGAAATTATAATGATCTGCCTGAAGATGTATACAGTATATGTTATCAGTTCTAGTACATCCAAAGTACTCTGGAGACTTATTCTATAACTATTTGCTTTTCACAATTTAGTTCTACCTAATCAAAACATATCATTCTTTTTCTACTATTTGCATAAAATACAATGCTTTATTATTGCATTATTCTTACTGTGTTAACATTCTTCATATGGCTAAATAATTCATTTCTCCCCCCCTCCTCATTTTGATCTTGCTCAACACAATTGTAGCAATATGCTGCTGACCAGCAATTGGTAGAGCAGCCATAAAAGCTCTAGAAAAATATTCAGATATTGTGACGTTGTGTGTCTATACCTACAAAGATTAGAATTGTTCAAGCTATGGCAGAGGTCGGCAACCTTAAACACTCAAAGAGCCACAAAGGTCCCAACCGGAAGCCCCCTGTTCAATTCTGGAGTCAACCAGTTTTCCGGTTCCCCCACTGTAGAGTCTCCTCCTAGCACAGTGTCTTTTTCCTCTGCTGACTGGAAATCCAGTTCCCCCACCATAGAGTCTCCTCCTAGTGCGGCATCCTTTTTCTACTATGACCAGAAGTCCAGTTCCCCACCCATAGAGTCTCCTCCTAGTGCAGCATCCTTTTTCTACTGCTGACCAGAAGTCAGTTCCCCACCATAGAGTCTCCTCCTAGTGCAGCATCCTTTTTCTACTGCTGACCAGAAGTCCAGTTTCCCCACCATAGAGTCTCCTCCTAGTGCGGCATCCTTTTTCTACTGCTGACCAGAAGTCCAGTTCCCCCACCATAGAGTCTCTCCTAGTGCGGCATCCTTTTTTACTCCTTGACAGAAGTCCAGTTCCCCCACATAGAGTCTCCTCCTAGTGCGGCATCCTTTTTCTACTGCTGACCAGAAGTCCAGTTCCCCACCATAGAGTCTCCTCCTAGTGCGGCATCCTTTTTCTACTGCTGACCAGAAGTCCAGTTCCCCCACCATAGAGTCTCCTCCTAGTGCGGCATCCTTTTTCTACTGCTGACCAGAAGTCCAGTTTCCCCACCATAGAGTCTCTCCTAGTGCGGCATCCTTTTTTACTGCTGACCAGAAGTCCAGTTCCCCCACCATAGAGTCTCCTCAGAGTGCGGCATCCTTTTTCTACTGTGACCAGAGTCCAGTTTCCCACCATTAGAGTCTCCTCCTAGTGCAGCTCCTTTTTCTACTGCTGACCAGAAGTCCAGTTCCCCCAACCATAGAGTCTCCTCCTAGTGCGGCATCCTTTTTCTACTGCTGCCAGAAGTCCAGTTCCCCCACATAGAGTCTCCTCCTAGTGCGGCATCCTTTTTCTACTGCTGACCAGAAGTCCTGTTCCCCCACCATAGAGTCTCCTCCTAGTGCGGCATCCTTTTTTCTACTGCTGACCAGAAGTCCAGTTCCCCCATAGAGTCTCCTCCTAGTGCGGCATCCTTTTCTACTGCTGACCAGAAGCAGTTCCCACACATAGAGTCTCCTCCTAGTGCGGCATCCTTTTTCTACTGCTGACCAGAAGTCCAGTTCCCCCACCATAGAGTCTCCTCCTAGTGCAGCATCCTTTTTCTACTGCTGACCAGAAGTCCAGTTCCCCCACCATAGAGTCTCTCCTAGTGCAGCATCCTTTTTCTACTGCTGACCAGAAGTCCAGTTTCCCCACCATAGAGTCTCCTCCTAGTGCAGCATCCTTTTTCTACTGCTGACCAGAAGTCCAGTTTCCCCACCATAGAGTCTCCTCCTAGTGCAGCATCCTTTTTCTACTGCTGACCAGAAGTCCAGTTCCCCACCATAGAGTCTCCTCCTAGTGCGGCATCTTTTTCTACTGTGACCAGAAGTCCAGTTTCCCCACATAGAGTCTCCTCCTAGTGCGGCATCCCTTTTTCTACTGCTGACCAGAAGTCCAGTTCCCCCACCATAGAGTCTCTCCTAGTGCGGCATCCTTTTTTACTGCTGACCAGAAGTCCAGTTCCCCCACCATAGAGTCTCTCCTAGTGCGGATCCTTTTTCTACTGCTGACCAGAAGTCAGTTCCCCCACCATAGAGTCTCCTCCTAGTGCGGCATCTTTTTCTACTTGCTGACCAGAAGTCCAGTTTCCCCACCATAGAGTCTCCTCCTAGTGTGGCATCCTTTTTCCTTTTATCGATCGGCGACAGGGAGCCGCAGCACAGGGATGAAAGAGCCACATGTGGCTCCAGAGCCACAGGTTGCTGACCCCTGAGCTATGGAATTCCCTGTGACACTCGATGGAAGCAAACGTTGTGCTTTGAAATGACAAGTTAAGAAGAAGAGTGATGCTTTTGAATTTTGGTTTGGAAAAAGCTTCTGAGTATACCACGGAGAGCCACAACAATAAGCTTATGAATCATTAAACAAATCAACCCAGAATTTCTTATTTAAGGCACAAATGAGAAGACTTGAATTATCCTAATATGGATGAATTAGGTGAAGACCCAGCTCCCTGGAAAAAAATGTGAATGCTGGAAAAGTTGGAAGGACAGAGAAGAAGAGGAGGATGACCATTTGCAAGGTGGATGGAGTAAGTGACAGAGATGATGAGTGTTCTGTTGGAAGACGTTAATAGACCAGATTAAAGACAGATCGTCATGGTGCAAATCTGTCAATGTGGTCACCTTTGTTGATACTGACTACTGTTGACAGTGACTAGAGTCAATACCAATTTGATAACAGATGATGAAGATGATGGTGATGATGATGGTAATGGTGATGATGAAGATGAAGATGATATACCTTCAGTCATGTCTGACTTTTGTCAATTCTATGGGCCAGGTCTACATCTTCTGATCTTGTACTTCTTCTTTGAGTTGTTATATGCTATGGTTTTCCCAGTTGCAATGTATGGCTGTGAAAGTTGGATCATAAGAAAGGCTGAGCACCAAAGAATGGAGGCCTTTGAACTCTGGTGCTGGAGAAGACTTCTGTGAGTCCCTTGGACTGCAAGGCGATCAAACCGGTCAGTCCTAGAGGAGATCAACCCCGACTGCTCTTTAGAAGGCCAGATCCTGAAGAAGAAACTAAAATACTTTGGCCACCTAATGAGAAGGAAGGACTCACTGGAGAAGAGCCAAATGCTGAGAACAATTGAGGGCCAAAGAAGACGGGGACGGCAGAGAATGAGGTGGCTGGATGGAGTCACTGAAGCAGTCGGCGTGAGCTTAAATGGACACTGGGGGATGGTAGAGGACAGAGACGCCTGGAAGAAAGTTGTCCATGGGGTCACGATGGGTCAGAGACAACTTCGCGACTAACAACAACATGCTCTGGTTGGTGTCAGCCTTGATGGTGTTTGGTCACCATGTTCTTTGACAACCTGGTTTCCTTTTACCACTAACTCTTCCCAACATAATTGCTTTCTCCAGTGAATCCTATTCATGACATGGGCAAAATAAGCAAGAAACAGTTTTGTGATTTTGCCTTCTAGTGACATGTCTGATGTTATGCACTACATGGATAGAAGGTACTCAATAAAAAAATTAGATGCTTTTAAAAATCTCTTCCTCACAGATGCAATTTAGCTCAAACTTTCCATTTTCTTTCTTGCTTATTTTTGCTAATCTTTGCGTTCTTTAGATTGTGGGGTTAACATTCTTCCCACTCTCATTTCTTTCCATTGCTGCTTTTCAACAGAAGTTGTCTGCGATGCAATGAAACAGCTGTACTTGAACTGCTGGCTCAGCTTTGAAGCAAGATAGAGAATGATATCTGATGGAAGACAAATCCTTTTCAGATATTTAATGGCACTAGACGCAGTTATTAGCAATAAACAAAACGATTTTGTTTTTCTCTGTGGAAATTGTTTAATCAGAAGTGCAAGACTGCATAAGAGGCTTACTAAATTAGTTCTTTTGAGCTGCAACGAATGTTCCTGAAGAAGACTTACAAAGGGTGTCACGAGGAGGCCATGAGCAACCATCACAACAATGAAGTAGTGAAGCTGGTGAGCATTACCTTGAGAAAGTTGTTTGTGATCAAAAGGACAATAAATGCAACGCACGAAGTTTAGTTACTTTCACTTAGGTGTATGGGGAGAGACGCTAAACAAGAGTTCTATCTGAACAACTTTGCTTGGGAAATTCAACACTTTTGAATCAGATTTCTGCTTGGTGGATCAATGCATTTAGTGAAGAAGGATCAAAGTGAGCCTGTTGTCCTAATTCTAATAACTATCAACGTGTAAGAATATTGGGCTTATGACCGAGATGTGGTGGACTCTCTGGATAACAAGAAAATAATGTCTATTTATCTAGTTCATCTTTTCAATCCTACGAGTGGTGCAGTGGCCTAGAGGTGGAGCTCTAGCCTCACAACCAGGGGGCTGTGAGTTTGATCCTAGGTAGAGGCAGATATTTCTCTCTCTGGGAATGATGAGAATATATCTGCTGAACAAAACTCCTCATTGGTGTCAGGAAGGGCATCCGGCCAGTAAACACTTAACTCCATTCAGTTGCCCAGACTCCACCCCACAAGGGATTATGGGGTCATTAAAAGGAGATGATGATGATGATCTTTTCAATCCTACCTAACAATCATAGTACCAGAAGAAATCTGATGTGAGCTATGAGGCCAGGTGAAATCAAACTTGCATCTTGACTTGTATCCTGATTTGGTCCAGCAAATCAATCTTATTCTAAACCAGTTTGAACTGGTTTAGAAAATCATTGTGAGTTGACTTGACATTTGAAAAAAAAAATTCAAATTTGATCGGGGTCTCTGAACTCAGTTGGAAAAAAATCAACTTCTGCCCATGAGTAGAATAGATGGAATTGTTTCATCAGCTCAAAGGCATCTCATTCAGGATGATGACTCAAATTCATATTCTAATTACGTTTTAGATGGCCAATTTAGCCTAGAGTTTTGATGGAATCATTTTCACCTTCTCTGAATTAAACATTCACCCATGCCTCACTCTTGGGAAGTTCTCCCTTCAATTTCCACAAGACTTAAGACAAGGATCTGCACTGTTTAAAAACCTATTTCTCCAAGGATCAACTGTTGTGCACCAAGGAAATCATAAGATCCAGGCAGTTCAAATGGATATAAAGATTTATGGCAAGCTTCAGCTGTCTACAAGAATCTAACTAACCGTCCAAGCAAATTAGCAGTAGATAAGAGTCACAGGAATTCAAGGTGGGCTGGATTTAACTCTCTTGTGAGTGCGAAGTGACTCGTGACTGATGACATGTTTGATCCTTCCTTCCAGCTCAGCCTTGGTCAGCTCCTACACAACATATTGTTTCACTCTTTGCATTGTTAAGATATCGACAACCTTGTACTTGCCAAATATGTGAATACTTGTTAACCAAATATGTGAATATTTTACATTTTTAAGTTGTTTACATTATAAATGAAGATATGTTGTCGGATTCCAAGCGCAAAACAAAAACGAGTAAGTAGTCAACTTCCTGTGTTTTTCATGCAATTCTTGACCTCCAGGATTGCGTAGGATAACTTTGTCTTTTGTGTCTGTGCAAGAATTACTGCTATATTTTGTGTATTTCGTTGCTCAGTGGAGTTCCCATTAGTATTACAGAAAGTGTGTGTGTGTGTGTGTATGTGTGTGTGTGTGCATGCTTTAAGAGAAAGCAAAGATCATTTATGCAGTTATGAAAATCCTCCTGCTACTATCTATCTATCTATCTATCTATCTATCTATCTATCTATCTATCTATCTATCTCTATCTATCTATCTATCTATCTATCTATCTATCTATCTATCTGTTGTTGTTGTTGTTGTTAGTTGCAAATGGGTCATGTCCGACCCATCACAACCCCATGGACAACATTCCTCCAGGCCTTCCTGTCCTCTACCATCCTCCAGAGTCCATTTAACCTCAGGCCGACTGCTTCAGTGACTCCATCCAGCTACCTCGTTCTCTGCCGTCCCCTTCTTCTTTTGCCCTCAATCTTTCCAAGCATTCGGCTCTTCTCCAGTGAGTCCTTCCTTCTCATTAGGTGGCCAAAGCATTTGAGTTTCATCTTCAGGATCTGGCCTTCTAAAGAGCAGTCAGGGTTGATCTCCTCTAGGACTGACCGGTTTGATTGCCTTACAGTCCAAGGGACTCGGGGGAGTCTTCTCCAGTACCAGAGTTCAAAGGCCTCAATTCTTTGGTGTTCAGCCTTCCTTATGGTCCAACTTTCACAGCCATCCATTGCAACTGGGAAAACCATAGCCTTGACTATACGCACTTTTGTTGGCAGGGTGATGTCTCTTCTTAACTTTGTACAAAGCTGTTGTTCACAATGGAACAAAGAAGGGTTAAAATAGAAAGATATATCATGCAAACTAATTTCAGGTTCTTCAAAATACAAAATGCTTCTGGAAGGTTGCAAGCATCAAGTTATTTTCTAAAGTTTTCATAAACTGGTGCTTATCACAGATTAATGAAAATATTAATATTTAATTCTGTTGCAACTATTATCCATACTATTCCTTACCCCAAGCAGCTAGTGAATCTTGGGTATTACCATTGTGATGTCCCATTCATCATCCATGGAACTGCTTTGGAGACCTGCCTGGTTTTTCTTTTCTTTTTTGCAGTCTCATTTGATGGATGTTTTATCCTAGACATTGGCTTAAAGGCATGTTTGAATTTATTTGTGGAGCATCAACCCTCGGGAGAAAAGAATAAACTATAATAGAGTTCACTTTGATCAGAAATCAGACTCAAGATTAAATGGGTTTAAAGAGTTTATTCATTAATATTGGGAAAACCTCCTGAGTTGGTGTCACAGCAAAGAAATAGACTATACCGGTAGCCATTTATCTATTTCACTTCTCCAAACAACATATACATTTTGAAACAGCAACAGAATTCATCATGTATACATTCATTGCAATTTACTATTAGGGTTTTTTTTTCCCCCTCCCAATTAATGTAAAGGCAATAAATCCCTGCTTCCTTTTAATTTCCTTGACATAAATCAAGGAAGTAGTCTGAAATCGTGCATCTTTTGCCTTTGACATATCAAATCTGGAGTTCGTTTTATTTGTACACTTTTAATTTTGTAGTGCTTTTTTTTTAAAAAAAATCTAATGCTATACAGCCATTCAGTGGTGGGACTCAGCCGGTTCGGGCCAGTTTAGGTGAACTGGTAGTTAAATTGCTAGCTGGCCCCTCCCTTCCCCACCCCTTCCAAGAGTCCCCGTGTGCCCCATTTTGGCTCCCAGGTAAGTGCAGGGAGGCCTACTAGGCCCAAAACGGGGCATGAGGGAGTGTGACATGTCCCCCTGTGGCCCGTTTTCACTCCCATGAGGCTTCAGGGAGACCGCCTAGGCCCAAAAACAGGGGGTGGGGGTGATGCATCCCCCCACAGCCCATTTTTGCTCCCAGGAGGCTGCAGGGAGGCCTACTAGGCCCAAAACAGGACACGGGGTGGCCAGTGCAACCCCCCGCCCCTGTTTTTGCTCCCATGGGGGTGCAGGAGGCCGAGTACTGCCTGTCACACCCCCTGGCCACGCCTACCATGGCCACACCCACCCAGCCTGTCATTAGGGCAAAGAACCAGTTGTTAAATTATTTGAATCCCACCACTGCAGCCATTGTTCAATGCAACTCGAAAGCGGGATTCGTGTACAGAATAAGAAATAGAGAAAGGAGAAATTATCCTGACACAACATAATAATTTTCTGATTTTTTCCTCCCCCTGATTTGGATTCTGCTGCCTGTTCACACGTCTCCCTGGGATGAGAAATGCAGAAAAAGCAGTGACTTTGCTTTTCTTCACAACCACATCATCATCATCATACACAGCCTTTAAATCATCTCTGGACTGATCTCCTAAGAATTTAATTGCAAATGCTAAGAATGGAAGAGAGACAGAGTGTCTGCCCTACACGGTGGGGAGAGGAATGAAGAAGCCAAGACCAACCATATGGCATATCCTGTCATACATCAAATACATTTTGGAAGTTGTTGAACACAGCTTCCAAGATCTGCAAGTGGACATCACGCACTGCCCATATGAGGACAAATTATGCATTGTAAATATTACTTGGAGGTAGGAGATACTTCCAATGTAATCTACTGGATCCCCTGCACGGATTGCCCCTGTGACTATGTAGCACAGATGGCGAGGAAACTAAACACCAGATTGCAAGGACACAAGGGAATGGTCAGACGAGGAGACCCGAAGTCATGCTGTAATGAACAAGGGCATACATTCAATTTTGCAGCTACTAAGATTGTTGGGCGAGCAGGCACAAAAACAGCCAGGGAAGTGATTGAAGCCTGTGAAATAGGCCCCTCGTCAGTCAATAGGAGGGCAGATTAATCACAGCCTATCAAGCAGTGGTGAAATCCAATTTTTTTTACTACTAGTTCTGTGGGCATGGCTTGGTGGGTATGGTGTGGCTTGGTGGGCATGGCTTGGTGGGCATGGCAGGGGAAGGATACTGCAAAATCCCCATTCCCACCCCACTCCAGGGAAAGGATACTGCAAAATCCCCATTCCCACCCCACTCCAGGGGAAGGATACTGCAAAATTTCCATTCCCTCCCCACTCCTGGGGGAAGAATATTGCAAAATCTGCATTCCCACCCCACTCTGGGACCAACCAGAGGTGGTAGTTGCTGGTTCTCTGAACTACTCAAAATTTTTGCTACCGGTTCTCCGAACTGCTCAAAATTTCCGCTACTGGTTCTCCAGAACCTGTCAGAACCTGCTGGATTTCACCCCTGCTATCAAGTACTTAGGAGGTAAGGGCTGGGCAGCATAAGCAAATGAGAACTGATAACTTAAAAATCAGCCATCAACACACGCCAACATCATCTAAAAGACTATTTGCCACACAGAGAACAGCACATATTGGAGAAAAATTCTCTGAAAATGGGCTCCAGAAAGTTCAGAAGACAAAACCTCTGGTTCCTGTGAGTGACATTATCCTGGGACACGTATATTTACCTTCATTCATGAGAAACAGAAGAGTTGTGAATTCAGGAGAGAGCCCTGTAAAACTCAGAAAGATTTGTGGATAAACAGCAAGATCAAATTCCTGTCCTGTTGACTGTTACATGTAGACATCTGGTTAACCATCATTGAAGGACATATTATCTTGGCTTCAACTCATCTCCAGTGTCAATGGAGGCCACTTCAATTTCTCTTTAGCTCTTCTACTTCCTACATCCAACACTTACAATGCTTCATGGCCCATCTGTGTGATTGGGGTTGGAAATCTTCCCATCAGCTGTTGATCATTTTAGGTTACTATGGGCATACACCTTGCCCTCTGGTGGTTGGTTCTGATCTCGATTGCAAAGTTGGCTTGAGTTGCAGAAGAGACCAGACTTCTGAGCACATGCTTTCTAAGGTCCAACAGCTGTCTTATGAATCCAGTTTACCTCCCTTTTGAAAGTGCAGCAAGGTTGTGTTTAAAATGCGAGATGAAATAGCATTTGTATGGTTGTCCCAAAGGTGCTTTTTCCAGGAGGCAACTGGACTTTCTTGTTTTTTCTTTTGAAGACAATTTGCTTCTCATCCAAGAAGCTTCTTCAGCTCTGGCAGGATAGTGGGGAATGGAAGGATTTATATTCCTTGTGGACAGCTGGTCATTTGCATCCTTTTAATAATAATAACAACAACAACAACAACAACAACAACAACAACAACAACAATAATAATAATAATAATAATAATAATAATAATAATAATAATTTTATTTCTATACCGCCCTTCTCCCGAAGGACTCAGGGCGTTGTACAGCCTATTTAAAAACACAGACAAAACAACAATATAAAATTTAAAATAATTAAATAAAGTGGCTCAAATTTAAAACCCCAATAAATTTAAATACCCCAATTTAAAACTATTGTGTTGATAGTCCGGCCTGGCGGAACAACAGGGTCTTCAATGCGCAGCGAAACACCCGGAGGTTGGAGATCTTACGAATTTCCGGGGGCAGTTTGTTCCACAGGACTGGGGCTCCCACAGAGAAGGCCCTCCCCCTGGGCATCGCCAGCCGACATAACTTGGCTGATGGCACCCTGAGGAGACCCTCTCTGTGGGAACGGACTGGTCGGTGGGTGATTGAAGAACTTGGAGGTTTAACTATGTCCTCAGGGTCACCTGAGTGGCGCAAATGGTTCCTGTAGCCTGCAATTTTTCCTCTGGAAATCCATTTCTACTTCCACACTGAAGGTGTTCATCTCAAATTGTATAGCTAAAAGTCTGTAGAGATTGTCAGCCATCCAGGTCATGGTTGTCCCAAAGGTGCTTTTTCAGGAGGCAACTGGACTTTCTTGCTTTTTTTTTCTTTTGAAGATGTTTCGCTTCTCATCCAAGAAGCTTCTTCAGCCCTGACGGTATGGTAGGGAATGGAAGGATTTATATTCCTTGCAGACAGCTGGTCATTTGCATGCTTTTAGAGAGTCGTTGAAGCATTGGAGATTTATCTGTGTCCTCAGGGTCACCTGAGTAGCACTCCTGGTTCCTGTAGTCTGCTATTTTTGGAGACTACCAATTTCTGGAAATCCAATCCGACTGAAATACAGCTGAAATACAGCTCCATAGTCAACTGAATTCGTAGACTTAGATGAGAACCCCATCTTTAACCTGTCCTACAGTTGACTATAGATCTGTATTATCTTCAGTCCAGTTGTCTCTGGAGGTTCTCAATCATTCAGGTCATGGTTGTCCCAAAAATGCTTTTCCAAAAGGCAACTGGACCTTCTTGGTTTATTTTTTTCTTCTTCTCATTTTAGCAGACTTTCACCATTAAACCACATTAATGGTTTTCTGGACAATGCTATGGACACATTTTGTTACTAGTTTCCTTCAGTGTACTCTTCTACTCTCCAGCCTAGCCTAAAGCTATTTCTTAATGGTGTCTCATCCATGCATTAAACAGGCTTGACCTTATTATTATTATTTTTTTTCAGAATAAGTAAAAGCAAGTTAGACTTTGCTTTTTAGCTGAGCGAACTCAAGGTTCTTCCCATTAAATCATATGCACTCTGTGCCTAATATTCCATTTTAGATATCCCCTCCACTGAATAAAAAATGAAATGCAAATCAAAGCTCTAAATAATAAATGCCCTCTAATGACAACTGACCAAATTGGAAATATATTCAATGAATGCAAATATTTTCTTTCATTCAGACTTTTGCATCTAGGTGTAGAAATAACACATTATTGGGTGAGAACCTATAGTATAATCTGTGAAGAGCCTGCTACATTTTCTGCCAACAAATTCACAATCACACCATTGTTTTTAACTTTAAATAAGGGCAAAGTGACATTTGCTTTTCGGTGACATGTGTTAATTAGAAGCGTATAGTTGCCAGCGAAATTATTAGCCAGGTCTCTCTTCTTCTTTCAAACAAGACTATTGTTAGTGAAACCATTGTTTAATGGTCATATAAGCTGAAAACAATTATCTAGTTATTTTCCTTTTTAATTTGAAAGTCTTATTACAGGATCAGAAACTCTCTTATAAGGTAATTGCTTTTGAACTACTTGGCATCTTTAAATATAATTATGAAGTGATTTAAAAATATGGGATTACTCAATAGGCCATATGCTCTCCCATTTTATGCATCATTGGGTTTTGAAAAACCTCAAAACTTTATTCCAATCCTTTGGAAAGTGGCAGGTCCTGTTTTACTTTCTTGTTGTTTTTATTGGGTATATTTCAACTAGTGGCTGAAATACATGGATGAAAAGAACAAGTTAGAATGCAGAATAATAGTGTTGGAAGAGATTTTGGGAGGTCTTTTATTTTAACCCCCTGCTCCATCAGAAGATCCTATACCATTCCAGACAAATGTTTGTCCAATCTCTTCTTGAAATCCTCCAGTGATGGAGCAGGCAGAACTTCTGAAGGCAAATTGTTCCACTGGTTAATTGTTCTTACTATCAGGAAATTTCTCTTTAGCTCTAGGTTGGATCTCTCCTTGATCAGTTTCCATCAGTTACTTCTTGTCCTGCCTCAGGTACTTTGGAGAATTGGAAGACTGCTCTCATGTCACCTCAGCTCTTCTCTTCATTAGATTAGACATGTCCAGTTCCTGCAGCCTTTCAACATATGTTTCAGACTCCAGTCCCTTAATCATCTTTGTTGCTCATCTCTGCACCCTTTCTAGAATCTCAACATTTATTTTGTATCATGGTGAACCAAAACTGGATGATGTTATCCATGTATGAATCATTTAGACCAGATTTAGAATAACAGTGTTGGAAGGGACCTTGGAGGTCTTCTAGTCCAACCCCCTGTTTAGGCAGGAAACCCTATACCATTTCAGACAAATGGTTATTCAATCTCTTCTTTAAAACTTCCAGTGTTGAGCATTCACAACTTCTGGAGGCAAGTTGTTCCACTGATTAATTGATTAATTTCTTACAATCTGCTCTACCAAGAGAAGACACAATAGTGTAACCCATCTAAAGCTTGATATATTGATCTATGAGGGTCCATATCCCATAAAGCTATATATTTGCATCACATCCTGATATTTTCTAATGGTTCTATACAGTGGTGGATTGCCCCCACTTCGGACCAGTTCTATAGAACTGATAGTAAAACCAGCAGGAGGCTCTGCCCACAAACCCCGACATCATCAGGAAGCTTCTGTGCACGCAGCCCCATTGAGAACTGGTCGTAAAGTAGAACCTACCCCTGGTTCTATATTAAGAAGACATATGCTGAAAAGGATGGGCTTTTCCCACAAAGTTTTCTTGTTTTTAAATAGCATTTTATTTTTATATTTGGAATAAATAAAACAACAACTCCTAGTTGTACACAGAACCCATTGGGGAAAAAAAATGCTTCAGATTTTCCTGTGCAATGTGAGAATGTCAAAGAATGAGGGCAGTGGTAAGAGGTTGACATGTCTCCATAAGTCCTCCAGGCTTATGGTTCTGCATATCTGCAAATATCAGAAGATCTTTGTAGCAAGGAAACCAAAATCAGCATTTTCCACATCTATGAACTGAAATAAAGAGAGAGAGAGAGAGAGAGAGAGAGAGAGAGAGAGAGAGAGAGAGAGAGAGGAGAGAGAGAGAGAGAGGAGAGAGAGAGAGAGAGAGAGAGAGAGAGAGAGAGAGAGAGAACTGCGCCAAATCTCTTACATCCTACAAGCAAAGTCAAAAGGAATTCTATTCCAAAAATACATGGAATACATCCTGGTGGTCCTTTTACAGGACTGAGTTAGTAGGTGGTGCCAGCAGAAAAGCTAAAATGTGTTTATGCTTCTAAAAATCTCACCAGTGACCTTTTCTGTCTATCTGCTGAATCTCAGCCTGATGAATAATTTTTCACGTGGCTTCTCCTTTTAGACCTTGAAGGTGGTGTAATGACAAGGGCATGAACTGAATTTGATTATAGATCATGCATCATCAACAGAAGCATTAATTAAGTTCAACCTGCAAAATCTTTAGACTTGGTGATGTTGAGAAAAAGATAAAAGGATAAACTTTGCACAGCTTACCAAAGAGGAGCATAGGAGCGGAATTGTAATGTAATGTTGGACAACTTTGACAATATTGAAGAAGAAGCGTGCAGTATCAGATGGTTCGATGGAAAATTCTTCGCCTTAGTGCCATCCAGTGCTGCTTGTCACACACCCTTGGTCATGCCTACCATGGCCATGCCCATCCAGCCGGTCATTAGGGCAGAGAACCGGTTGTTAAATTATTTGAATCCCACCACTGGTGAGCTCCTGTTATTTCCTCCATCTCTTGTCAACCTTGCAGTTCAAATGCATGCAAATGCAAGTAGATAAATAGGTACTATTTTGGTGGGAAAGTAACAGTGTTTTGAGATGTCATGTTGGCTTCGTGACCATGGACGGAGCTGGCTCAATGGTCTTGAAACAGAGAGGAACAAAGGAGTAAAATCTGCCTATCTATTCTATTCTATTCTATTCTATTCTATTCTATTCTATTCTATTCTATTCTATTCTATTCTATTCTATTCTAATTCTACTCTACTCTACTCTACTCTACTCTACTCTACTCTACTCTACTCTATTCTCTAATCTGCATTCTATTCTATTCTATTCTATTCTATTCTATTCTATTCTATTCTATTCTATTCTATTCTATTCATTATTTAATTCCTATTCTATTCTCTATTCTGCATTCTATTCTATTGCATTCTATTCATGATTTAATTCCTATTCTACTCTACTCTGTTCTATTCTATTCTATTCTATTCTATTCTCTATTCTGCATTCTATTCTATTCATTATTTAATTCCTATTCTATTCTATTCCGTTCTGTTCTGTTCTCTATTCTCTATTCTACATTCTATTCTATTCTATTCATTATTCTATCCTGTCCTGTCCTGTCCTGTCCTGTCCTGTCCTGTCCTGTCCTATCCTATCCGATCCTATCCGATCCTATCCTATCCTATCCTATCCTATCCTATCCTATCCTATCCTATCCTGTATTGTTTAAGTCTGTTGCCTAAGAAAGAGTGCAACTGTACTACTAAATCAGCATTTCTCAACTATGGCAGCTTGAAGATGTGTGAACTTCAACTCCAAGTATTCCCCAGCTAGCATGGTTTAACTAAGTCCCTTATGTTTTCCAGTCCTGAAGCTACTTTTCTCGGTCTCGATTTCATGATGCTTAAAGCAAAGCCCAGTGAGGCTAGGGAGATCATTATTTAAACACCTTAAAAACTATGCATATTTCTATAAACACTTATATGTAAGACATGTGTTAATTCACCCTATGCACTGGTGGAACAAGAACTAGACTTTATCGACTGAAATGAATAAAGCAAGCACTATTAAGAGACACGTGTGCAATTGATAGTTTACACAGGCATCAAGCCCTCAGGCCTTACAGAAAATCTATTTCCAGGTTATTCATAAGCAGCTTTTCATTTTGTCCCAGCTGCAAATATTTTTTAATAAACAAGCGTCACCTGTGAATGGCATTTTGCTAAGATCAGATGTAAGGGTAAATTTAATTATGTCCACAGATGGTAGAGCATAACTGATGGCATTAAAGTAATGTAAACTGGAAGTTATTATTTCTAAAAGTATATCTTCTTTAGCAACAACTCTATCATGATTTTGGCTGCCTAAAAAAAATATTGTACTACAGTGACTTCTACATGCCAGCAACATTTTTTTTGTTGTTGTTGTTAATGCAAGATTTCATTTTAATAGCCAACCAAAAATTTTTTTCTCATTAAATAGGAAGTTACTAAAATGTTGGTCAAGTTACTAAATCGAAAGAGAGATATACATGTGTGGATACTGTATGTCTACCTGGGTTCATTATAAAAAAAAGATAGACAGATTTTACTCCTTTGTTCCTCTCTGTTTGAAGACCATTGATCCAGCTCTGTCCAAAGATATTTCCACGGTCATGAGGCCAGCATGACATCACAAAACACTGTTACCTCCCCACCAAAATGGTACCTATTTATCTACTTGCATTTGCATGCATTTGAACTGCAGGGTTGACAAGAGAGGAAATAACAGGAGCTCACCCAGTGGTGGGATTCAAATAATTTAAAACCGGTTCTCTGCCCTAATGACTGGCTGGATGGGCGTGGCCATGGTGGGCGTGGCCATGGGGTGTGACAGGCAGCACTTGGCCTCCTGCACTCCTCTAGGAGCAAAAATGGGCTGCGGGGGGGGGTACCACCCCATTTCCCCATTTTGGGCCTAGTAGGCCTTCCTGCAGTCTCCTGGGAGCCAAAACGGGGCATGTGGGGATTTCTGGAAGGGGAGGGGAGGGGCCAGACAGCAATTTAACAACTAGTTTGGCCAAAGTGGTGCGAACTGGTTGAATCCCACCACTGAGCTATGTGTTACAGAGTACATAAATGGGTTAAACCAGGGGTGTCAAACTCGATTTCATTGAGGGCTGCTTATGGATTGTGTTTCACCTTGGGGGACCTGGTGGGGGGCAGGGGGGGCATGGCCACCTTGACATCACTAATGGCAGATGCACCTGTGGTGGCCCGAGTGCTCTACCAGTGAAAACAGGCTCCCGAGCTCCGTGTTAGGCTGCGACGGCCTACTGCAACCCTCTGCCAGCAAAAATGGAGCTCGGGAGGGCTGCCTGCGGCCCTCCCGAGCTCTATTTTTATAATGCAATTTATTTATTTATAATGCAGTTTGTATGCCGCCCTATCTCCGATCTCAGGGCAGCTCACAATGGTAAAAATGCACAGTTCCTCATTAAAAGACAATATAAAATTAAAATTCCAATTTAAAACTATTTAAAATTCATTAAGAAACACCCCCCCATCAGTCCAGGCTGCAGAACAACCAGGTCTTCAAATCGTGGCAGAACGAGCGAAGGTCAGGGGCCATCCAGAGCTCCAAAGGAAGTTGGTTCCAGAAGGTGGGTGCACCCACAGAGAAAGCTCTCCCCCTGGGGTTCGCCGGCCGACACGATCTGGCCGATGGCACTCTGAGGAGGCCCTGTCTGTGGGAACGCACCCACCCAGAGGCACTGCCAGCCAGTCCTTCGCGATTTTCAGGGTGGCCCCGTGGGGTCACCCCGAATCCGGCCCCCGGGCCTTGATTTTGACACCTGACTTAAACAAATAAATAAATCTGCTATCTACCTTTAACTCAGTTTAACCCAATATTTGTGATTCAAAGCTGTGCCTCAATATCCTAGAGGGATTTTTTTTTTTTTCTGGATCATAATCAACTGTCAGTCAGGTTTTGGAACTAGCTTTTAAACCGAGATAGATCTGCCTGCTAAAGATCAGACCACTGCTATCAAAGGAATTATCCCTGGTTACCCTGCAATAAGCTGTCAGCATAAAATGTTCTGAAGATAGCAAAATCATCAAACTTTGGGGAGCCGATAGGATCTTTGTATTAGCTATTAATTTTCTTTTTAATTTATACTTATCACCCAAGAAAGGAATTTGATTTGGCTGAAATGTTTGCAAGGCACAGTTTGATGGAAAGATGCTGATGCTCAATAACTAAAGTGATTATTTTATTTAATTTGTTTTTTTTTAAAAAAAATAATATATAGGCTAGGACTTTGAAGGTTGGACATTGGAGAGAATAAGAAGGAACTAAAGATTACAGTTAAAGGAGAAGAACACATAAAGTTGACTTACTAAATGTAGAACTGAACAGAACGTCTTAACACTGATCATATTGGAGAGTTTTCTGAACAATGAAAAGAAGTTAATTTTAAGAGTGCCTCTATTGATAGATTGTGTATAATATAATGTATGTGATGTATATGTATTATAATCAGTGGTGGGATTCAAATAATTTTAACAACTGGTTCTCTGCCCTAATGACCGGCTGGATGGGCGTGGCCATGGTGGGTGTGGCCAGTGGGTGGGACAGGTAGCATTTGGCCTCCTGCACCCCCCTGGGAGCAAAACGGGCCATGGGGGGGGGAGACACGCTGACCCCCCCGTGCCACGTTTTGGGCCTAGTAGGCCTCCCTGCAGCCTCCTTGTGTGTCCAATCACACTTGGCCAATAAAGAATTCTATTCTATTCTATTCTATTCTATTCTATTCTATTCCATTCCATTCCATTCCATTCCATTCTCCTTAGTTCTAAATTGCTTCTCTCCTTGATTAGTTTCCACCCATTGCTCCTTCTCCTGCCCTCAGGAGCTTTGGAGAATAGCTTGACTCCTTCTTCTTTGTGACAGCCCCTGAGATATTGGAAGACTGCTATCATGTCTCCCCTAGTCCTGCTTTTCATTAAAGTAGACATACCCAGTTCCTGTAACCGTTCTTCATATGTTTTAGCCTCCAGTCCCCTAATCATCTTCGTTGCTCTTCTCTGCACTCCTTCTAGAGTCTCCACATCTTTTTTACATCGTGGCGACCAAAACTGGATGCAGGATTCCAAGTATGGCCTTATAAAGACATTATAAAGTGATATTAACACTTCACATGATCTTGATTCTATCCCTCTGTTTATGCAGCCCAGAACTGTGTTGGCTTTTTTTGGCAGCTGCTGCACATGGCTGGTTCATATTTAAATGATTGTCCACTAGGACTCCAAGATCCCTCTCACAGTTACTGCTATTGAGCAAGGTACCACATATACTGTACCTGTGCCTGTTCAACTTTTCACCATAGTTTTATAAACCAGCTGCCTAGTTCCAAATTGGAAAAGGACCAGCTATGTCTCAACACTTTTCTTTCCTTCCTCAAATCTGTTCCATTCATTACCACATTAATCTGCAGAGCCCAAAAATTCTCTTTGTGGTACTTCCTATTAAACTGCCAAGGATTTTGACAAATACCTTTGATCAGGTTGCTCAACAAAAGTTCCCTCATGAAACCTTGTCTATATAGAATCAGGAACAGAATAGAAATCACTTCACGCAATGCTGGGATTTTAACGGTTTCCATCCATTCCCAACCATCTCTATCAGGACCGGCACTTTTTAATATGTTCATAAATCATCTGCTTTTAGGAGGTTTTTGGCTGGCATCATATCAGGATGCTTAAATTAAAAAGAAGCACTAAAAAGTTCCATGAAGATATTTCCTAGCCGGCATTAAAATTTTAAATGCAGTTCACTGTATGCAGTTAGTAACATGCGTTGGGATAAAGATTCTTAATTACACATATTTGGTGATGGGTTCAAAGCTGATGTTATTCAGAAAAAAAATAATTCTGTATGGGACGCAAACTGATCTACTACTGAGGGTGGGGGTAGGGAGCAGTGGTGAAATCCTGCCGGTTCTGTCTGGCTTGCGCAAACCGGTAGCGGCAGCAGCGTGGAGTTCGGTGAACCGGTAGCAGTGGTAGCGCGAGGCTCTGCTCACCTGCCTGGACGTCGTTACTTCCTGGTTGTAACAAGGAAGTAACTTGTTTTTGACCCTCTGCGCATGAGTCCAAAATTGGATGTGAAGATGGCGCACACACTTCCGAACCGGTAGGGAAGGTAAGTAGATTTCACCCCTGGTAGGGAGACAATATCTATGGGGCTGATCATTTGAAAAGGGATCAGGAATAAAGGTAAATTATTAGAATGAATGAAATGGAAGGGACCCATTTTCCTCTCAGGGGTTGCAGGAGGCTGGGTGCTGCCTTTCACACCCACCTGGCCACACCCACCATGACCACGCCCACCCAGCCGGTCATTAGTGCAGAGATCCAGTTGTTAAATTATTTGAATCCCACCACTGGGCATATGACTGATAGAAAGTGAGCAAATAAACCAACTTTCTATTTCCTTCAGGGCCGACAAACAGAATAATTATGTCCTCCTCAAAGTAGTCCCATCCGACCCTCTATGCTGACTCAGAAGCCCTTCTGAACGTTTTGAGCTTCAAGGCTTGGAGAAATATTGGTTCTCCCTAGAACTTGTTAGGGAGCCATGATAGGTTTAAAGTATCTGATTATCTCTGAATTTGGAGAGTGACACCTTGCCAGTTAACACTTGCTGAGAGTGAAAATTCACCTTTGTGCTGTTGACTCCTATTCTACAGAAACTCCAGACAATATCCTGAAGAAATAATTGGGTAGGCTTGCTGTTTAAAAGAATGTTATATGAACTACAAATGCCCCATCAAAGAAGCGAGGATGAATTGACCAGTTTGTGTTATGTGTGATTAGCAAGACATTAAGTTGTTCACACGTCTAAAGCCAGCTCCTTGAAACCAATTGTTCCTTCCTGTTTTCTTGCCAGTTATGATTCTTTCTCATTTTATGGTTCATGTATTAATGTTCTATTCTGAGCGTCTTCGTACAAAAGCAAATTGTTCTCTCTAGCTGCTTTTTTCTTGTTTTTTTGTTTTTCACCAAAACTTGTTATTTGATAAATTCAGTTACAAATTAGAAGAAAGGTATGTGTTTTTCTTTTTTTTAAAAAGAACAAAACAAGAAGTCTCATTATCTCTTCAAGCACCTTTTTAAGATCACGATATTTATACCTCTGTTTTTCCGTAAGTAGTTCATAAAGTTTATCCTTGATAACTACATGACATCAGTGGTGGAATGCTGCCGGTTTAACAACTGGTTCGGTGAGCACGCGCATTGCGTGCGCATGCCTATGGGGCTTCCGCTTGTGCTGAAAATGGAGCATTTAGAAGCTCAGCTGCTTACCTTCCAAGTCAGCAATGGTAAGTAGAACAGCGAGGGGAGAAAATCAGTTGTGCCACGCAATTGAGATGAGCTACAAAGCAGGAAATAAAGGACAGGATAGAGTGGGGGCAGATGGGCGGGGCCAACTGATTTTTGGCATTACCGGTTCGCCTGAACCAGTCAGAACCAGCTGAATACCACCTCTGCATGAAATGTATAATAAAGTTATTGTTCTTGTTAGAGTGAAGGCCAGCAACATAGCTAGCATGATTAATGAATGCAATAGAGGTCACTCATAATGGATAAGATCCATCATCTGGCATTAAGAAAAAGAGGGGAAAAAATGAGTTTGATCATGGAAACATGGCATAAGATTAAAAAAACATTTTATTTCATGTGAAAATTTTCATGAGCAAATTCCTGACAATTAAAAGAATTTTACCAGTTACAGAAAAGATTGCATACTATTCTTCACTGAAATGGAATCTTACTTTTTCTGTGAAATAACTTTTTCTGTGAAATAACTCTGATCCAAGGAACAGTTCACATCCAAAGTTGCAAGTTTATTACACTATGTTAAACACAGACCAAAGAAGAAAAATAGGATTGCCGCTTTCTGTATGTTCTCAGAACCGAACCTATAAATATATGATTATCAGAGAAAGCAAGCATTTTGAAAACTATATTATGAATTTTATACTATGTTTCCCCGAAAATTGCCCCCAGAGATACGCATGATACCAGATCTCCAGGCTTTTCACCGTGCCCTAAAAACTTTTCTTTTCCACCAAGCAGGGCTGGCGTAACCCCCCCCCCTTTTTTTTTTTTTGAGATGTTAGATTTTAATTGTCTATGGGTTTTAGTTGGGATGTTTTAAATTTTGGGCCAAAGTGTGTAATTCTTTTAACAAATTTTAAATTTTGTATTGGGATGTTTTTTATTTTGGCTGTGCACCGCCCTGAGTCCAGCAGGAGAAGGGCGGTATACAAATTTAATAAAATAAATAAATAAATAAAAAAAATAAGATCCTGTCCTATATTTTTTTTTAACCCTGAAATAAGCGCTTGGCCTTATTGCCATGCACTCAAAAGCCCGATTGGGCTTATTATCAAGGGGATGTCTTATTTTGGGGGAAACGGGGTATTGCAGACAATTATAACGGTCTCTTCCTTATAAATTGAAAGTCAAAGTGACTGAAATTTAATAATGATCTGTGGCTACATTTAACTTCTGTTTAGGATATACAGCAAAATTCTTTCATTCTGTACCTCAATGATCTATATACTGGTATTTGAGTGTAACAAGATAGTGTAAAGTGGCAAACTTTTTTTCCTATATCAATAATTCGGTCCAAATGCTTGTTTCTAACAGTCTTCTGCCTGCATTTAAAATTATCCGTCATAACCTCGGGCTTCTGACATAGCATAATAGAGAAGTATTTTAATGGATGCTTCATAGAGTAGTTGCTGTTAGCAAAAGTGACTGAATAAATCAAATTGTGCTCAACTATGTGAAGGAATGCCAGCTTTTTCTGGTAAACAGACTAAAGCCTTTAGACTACTGTAAATTGTTTGCAGAGATAGTCAATCTAAGAGGCACAACAAGTCTGAATAGGTTTGTTAAGGGAATTCTTTGTTTGGGAAAAGAATTTGGTACACTCTATAGAATTAGATAATTGGCAAAAATTTTAGGAAAGAAACTATAAACTGAGGATGACAACTACGTATAAGGAAGATCTGTATAAAATATTTTATAGGTGGCACTTACCACTGGTGAGGTTAGGAAAAATATTTAAAAATGTTGAAAATGTAATCAAATATAGGGCACATATTATCACATGTGGTGGACATGCCCAAAAGGGGGAAAAATGGATGAAAGTGCATACGTAGTTAGAAAAAATGTCAAGGCAGCATATAGATTATATACTGGATACTGGAAAAATGTGGAAACACCTACAAAAGAAGATAGAATAAAAAAAAAACCTGCAGACTGCAGAAATGGATAGATTAACACTGAAGATAAAAGAAACTGAAGAATATTTTTGAACTTGGGACTTATTTATCAATGGTTGGATAATAGAGATAGAATCTAGGAACTGAAAAAGCATTATTATGTAAATAAACTGACCAAGACAGTAAGCTGTTCACCAGGCACTTATTTTATGTAAAGAGAAAATATATAAATGAACTAGAAAAAAAATAGGGAAGGAAACATTGCTATTAAACACACAAATATAACAAATAACCTGTTCTGATCGCTAACACTTTCCCTGGCTAAAAATCAACAATCTTGGGCTCCATCTGTTTGCTGGAAAATAAGTGTATCCAGGATTATTAATTAGCCCTTGACTATGAATCAGGCTACAAATGCCAAAAGATCATGAGAAGGAACGAAAGCAAGAGAAATGAATAATGTTGTCTCCTTGCCACCAGCTAATGTTCATCCAGACATTCTTGCATCATGGAACTTCTGCTGGGAGTGACACTTGAGGTTACGCTTATTGCTTGTCTTTGTAGGAAGTTAGCACCCACCCCTCTCCTAGAAAAAATGAAATATTCTAGGAAATATTAAAAAGACAGCCCCCACCTTTGTTAATAGCCCCAGAAAGACAAAAGACATCTTATCTACAACACAGAAGACCTTCAGCTCCAGGGTGATGGGATTAAGACATGGCCCTCAGGACATGATAGGATTAGCCCACCACATGGCACCTGGGAAGATAACATCACCCAGCAAAGCTCAACCAAACTTGGACTCAAAACACAGCCTTACAGAGATGCCCCTGCATGGCCCGATGGGAGTCTGACAACCAATCAGAATACAAGCTCAAATTCAAAGGGGGCATAAAACCAGGGCACTTTCAGCATCTCTGCCCTCTTTTTTTGCCCAGGATCTCAAGCCATGTGATCCTGTTCATCAATAAACCTTCTTTCCAAGCAACTTCCATGAATCCAGTGTCTTTTTCCCCACTTGGAACTGAACCCAGATGGACCTTTCTTCCAACACTTGCCACCAGCTAACGTTCACCTGGATTATTGCAGTCTCAGATCATGGAACGTCTGCTGTGAGTGACACTTGAGGTTACACTCATTGCTTGTCTTCATGAATCGGATTTTGAGGAATTCTCTCCATGCCCGTTTGCCAATGGGGTGGGGGGGAAAGGAAGGATGGTTTATTCTAGAGAGTGTTGATGCCAGGAGTGTATTATCCTAGGATCCAAGCAATTATCCCGAAGTGCCAACTGCTTACATTTTAAGTTGTGTTGGTATGGCGTGGCTGCCAATTTCGTCAGTTGTAAAGCAGAAACATCTGTCGCCTTTGACAAAATCAGTGGCCTTTTCTCCGCTTGACGTTTTCCTTTGCAGCTGAAAGAGGTCAGGCTCACCGATGTATAATCAGC